>JAPVLO010001475.1:0-83129 GCA_027257055.1 Cephalopachus bancanus | reverse complement strand
GCAGTGTTTGTACTTAGAACTTTGTTAAGTTTTTGTTTGTCCCATAATAACCATGTTAATTGAAATAACCGGCTTCTTCTGCTGGCAGTGTGAATGTTAAGCAATAAGCCCCTCCCGGACATTCCTTTGCTTGAATTATGGTGGGCTCTGTGGTGCCAGCCGCACTTTTGGTAGGCTCTGTGGTGCCAGCCACACTTCTGGTGGGCTCTGTGTTATTTCAAACCTGCCTGTATGCCCGAGCTGATTTATACACAGTCACAGTGACTGTGTGAACCGCGGCTTATCTAACATTCCAGATGGCTTAACTGACTCCACTCTGCCCGTGTAGCCGTTAGTAATCAATCACGGGCAGCCGAGCCCGCGCCCATGCAAATCAAAAGTGAACCCACCAATCTCAAGTACTCCTGTCCCCCGACATCGCCACGTACCTAATTGAGAACTAATTATGCAAGGTCCGTAGACTTCATTTTCTACGTCATGTCCTCTTCTAATTGAACAATGTCTTAAGCCTAGGAAAAACCGGTCACGCCCAGCCCTTCCCTCGCAACTGTGTATATAAACCACTTGCTGTACTAGGTCGGGGCTCTCACTCTTGAGCCGCTACGTCGGTTTCAGTTTGTGAGCCCAGACTCAAGCCTGAATAAAGACCCTCATGTGTTTGCATCGGAGCTGGCTCTTTGGTGGTCTCTTGGATTCAGATTCGGGTACTACAAATATAGATTTCGTGACATAGCAAATCACTTGTAAAACTCATATTGTGTATATAACTGACATTATAAGTGAGTGTATGCATTTCTGCTGTATTTAATTTCATAGATGTTTTCAATTTATAATTTATAATAATAGAACAAAATATATAAATCATATTTGATTTTGATACAAATAATTCAAATCCATCAATTCACATATTTAAAATTTATAAATTAGGATTTTGTCCCCCAAACAGGAATTCAAACTGCAATTTTATTTTTACATTTAATGGCATTTCTTTTAATAGGAGATATTTTGAGAGTTATTATTTGAACCAAAAATGGTTAAATCTAACCTACTTAATGGAAGTCTTACCTTTTCCAATTTTGAAAGAGCAAGAGAATAACAGTCTTTTGCTCTGAATTGCATGAATCTCATGTTGGCTGGGTGAGTAAGTTCTGTGATAATACTGAGACTGGAAAACAACCTACATTTCAAAAGAACATTTGCATTACACTAACAATCCAACATGGTACCTTGTTTGTACCTGTGATGCTCTGAAGAATGAAAATTCAAAACTTCTGCAACATAGTCAACATCTTCTGGAAAAGAAAGAGCAAGCAGGCAAAGCCCAGGCTGAACTGGCATCTCCGTACAATGCTTTGGAGGAAAAACACAAATCACAAATGGAAGAGAAGGATGCTCACATTCTGGGAACGCAAAATGCTGAAAAAGAGTTGCAATCTGCCTGTGATGCTCTAAAGGATGAAAACCCAAAACTTCTACAACATAACAACATCTTCTGGAAAAGTCTGAGCAAGCAGCCCAAGCCCTGGCTGAACTGGCTTCTTTGTACAATCCTTTGGAGGAAAGACACAAATCATAAATGGAAGAGAAGGATGCTCACATTCTAAGTATGAAAAATGTGGAACAAGAGCGGCAATGTACCTGTGATGTTCTGAAGGATGAAAGCTAAAATCTTCTAGAACATAATCAGCATGTCGTGGAAAAATCTGAGCAAGCAGGCCAAGTCCCAGGCTCAACTGGCATCTCCGTACAATGCTTTGGAGGAAAAACACAAATCACAAATGGAAGAGAAGAATGCTCACATTCTGGGTCTGCAAAATGCTGAAAAAGATGTGCAATCTGCCTGTGATGCTCTTAAGGATGAAAACTCAAAACTTCTGCAACATAGTCAATATCTTCTGGAAAAGTCTGAGCAAGCAGGCCAAGCCCAGGCTGAACTGGTATCTCTGTACAATCCTTTGGAGGAAAGACACAAATCACAAATGGAAGAGAAGGATGCTCACATTCTGGGTTTGAAAAATGTGGTACAATTGCTGCATTCTACCTGTGATGCTCTGAAGGATGAAAACTCAAAGCTTCTTGAACATAATCAACATGTCGTGGAAAAATCTGAGCAAGCAGGCCAATCCCAGGCTTAACTGGCATCTCTGTACAATGCTTTGGAGGAAAAACACAATGCAGAAATGGAAGAGAATGATGCTCACATTCTGAGTATGCAAAATGCTGAAAAAGAGCTGCAATCTGCCTGTGATACTCTGAAGGATGAAAACTCCAAATTTTACAACATTGTCAACATCTTCTGGAAAAGTCTGAGCAAGCACGCAAAGCCCTGGTTGAACTGGCATCTCTGTACAATACTTTGGAGGAAAAACACAAATCACAAATGGAAGAGAAGGATGCTCACATTCTGGGTTTGAAAAATGTGGTACAATTGCTGCAATCTACCTGTGATGCTCTGAAGGATGAAAACTCAAACCTTCTAGAACATAATCAGCATCTTCTGGAAAAGTCTGAGCAAGCAGGCCAAGCCCTGGCTGAAATGGCTTCTTTGTACAATGCTTTGGAGGAAAAACACAATGCAGAAATGGAAGAGAACGATGCCCACATTCTGAGTATGCAAAATGCTGAAAAAGAGCTGCAATCTTCCTGTGATGCTCTGACAGATGAAAACTCAAAACTTCTACAACATAGTCAACATCTTTTGGAAAAGTCTGAGCAAGCCGGTGGCTGCAAGTGTGCCACTGCACTCCAGCCTGGATGACAGAGTGAGACTCCAACTCAAAACAAACAAAGTTTGGTTTATATAATAGACTTATAAGTTTGGTTGGATTGACTAAATGGCACTGCAGTAAACCACTTCCTCCAGAGGTTTAGCTAGAATTTACATCAAAAAATTTAATCTTAATTCTTTAATTTAATTTTTTTTTAAGACTTGGTCTGCTTGGCTCAGGCGATCCTTCTGCTTCAGTCTTACCAGTAGCTGGAACTACAGGCTTTAGCCTAAAAAGGAGCTGGAAATACAGGCATACACCACATGCCTGGCTAGTTGTTTTATTTATTGGAGAGCAGAGGTATTGCCTAGTTGGCCAAACTAGTATTGAAGCCAGGGCTCAAGCAATCCTCTCGCCTCTGCCTGTCAAATTGCTGGGATGATAGGTGTGAGCCACCATACCTTGCTAAAGCGGACATTTAAAAAATAAAAATAAAGAGACCAGGCGTGGTAGCACAGCCTGTCATTCCAGCATTTTGGGAGGCCATGATGAGAGGACTGCCGGAGTCCAGGTGTTCGAGACCAGTTTGGGCAATTTGGTGAGACCTTGTCTCTATAATAAAAATCAAAATATTAGCTGGGTATTGTGGTGCACACCTGTAGTTCTAGGTACTTGTAGGGTGAGGCAGAAGGATCACCTGAGCTCAGTAGGTCGAGGCTGTGGTGGTCATGAATGTGCCACTGCATTCCTGCCTGGGCAACAGAGTGAGAACCTGACAAAAAAAAAAAAAAAGAAAGAAAGAAAGAAAGAATGAATGAAAGGTTTGGCTGGCTACAATTTACATCAAAAAATTGAATCTTAATTCTTTAATTTGTTTTTAGCCAGTCTCACTCTGCTGCCCCTGCTAGAGAGCAGTGGCATGCTCATGGCCACCACAGCCTCGGGCAGCTTGGCTCAGGGGATCGTTCTGCCTCAGTTTTCCAGTAGCTGGAAGATACAGGCATGCACCACCATTCCAGGATATGTTTATTTGTTATACAGTTGTGGTCTTTCCTAGTTGCCCAGGCTGGTCTCAAAGTCCTGTGCTCAGGCAATCCTCTCATCTCTGCCTACAAAAGTGGGATGACAGGTGTGAGCCTCTTCACCCAGCCAAAGTGGACATTTTATAAATTAAAAAAGTAGTGCCATGTGTGTTGGCTCACGCCTGTCATCCCAGCACTTTGGGAGGCCAAGATGAGAGGACTGCCTGAGTTCAGGTGTTCCACACCAGTGGGTAATTTGAAATTTGATGAGATCCCGTCTCTACAATAGAAATCAAACTATTAGCCAGGCATGGTGGCACTTGCCAGTATTTTCAACTACTTAGAGGGTGAGGCAGAAGGATCGCCTGAGCCCAGTAGGTCAAGGATGCAACAGATTGAGACCCAACTCATAAAAAGAAAGAAAGAAAGATTTGACTGAAATTTACATCAAAAAATTGAATACTTATTCTTTAATTTTTTTTTAACCAGTTCACTCTGTTGCCCAGGCTGGAGAGCAGTGGCATGCTCATGGCCACTGCAGACAGGGTCGGCTTCGCTGAGATGATCCTTCTGCCTCAGTCTTCCCAGAAGCTGGAACTAGAGGCTTTGCCCTACCAAGTAGCTGGATACAGGTATGCACCACAAGGCTCGGCTAGTTGTTTTATTTATTGTAGAGCAGAGCTCTTGCTTAGTTACCAGGCTGGTCTCAAAGACCTGGGCCCAGGCAATCCTCTTGCCTCTTCCTGCCAAAATGCTGGGATGACAGGTGTGGGCCACCTCATCCAGCTAAAGGGGACATTTGAAAATTTTTCAAAATGGGACTGGGCAACTGGGCTCGGTGGCTCAGCCTGTAATCCCACGCCTTTGGGAGGCTGAGGTTAGTGGATTGCCTGAGCCCGCGGGTTCAAGACCCGCCTAGGCGGTGAGACCTCATCTCTACAATAAATCAAAAAATCAGTCGGGCATGGTAGCACATGCCTGTAATTCCAGCTACTCGGAAGGCTGAGGCGGAAGGATCACCGGATCCCAGCAGGTTGAGGCTGCGGTGGCTGGGAGCGGCCACTGCACTCCAGTCTGGGTGACAGAGTGAGACTCCAACTCAAAAAAAAAAGGGACTGGGCACGGTGGCTATGCCTGTCATTCCATCCCAGTAATTTGGGAGGTGAGAGGATTGCCTGAGTATAGGTGCTCAAGGTCAGTTTGGACAGTTTGGTGAGACCTCGTCTCTACAATAAAAATCAAGATATTAGCCAGGAAAGGTGGCACACACCTATAAGTCCAGATTCTTGGAAGGTGAGGCAGAAGGATCATGTGAGCACAGACTGCCCAGGTTGTAGTTACCTTGAGCTTGCAATTGCCTTCTAGCCTGAGCACCAGGGTGAGAATCCAACTCAGAAAAAACAAGAAAGAAAGATTTAACTGAAATTTTCATCAAACAATTGAATCCTAATTCTTTAATTTAATTTTTTTTTCTTTTAGCGAGACTCACTCTGTTGCCCAGGCTGGGGAGCAGTGGCATGCTCATAGCCACCACAGCCTCAGGCGGCTTGGTGCAGGTGATCCTTCTACCCCAGTCTTCCCAGTAGCTGGAACAACAGGCTTTAGCCTACAAAGTAGCTGGAAATACAGGCATGCACCACCATGCCAGGCTAGTTGTTTTATTTGCTGTAGAGCTAGGTCTTGCCTAGTTGCCCAGGCTAGTGTCAAAGTCCTTAGTTCAGGTAATCCTCTCACCTCTGCCTACTAAAGTGCTGGGATGACAGATGTGAGCCACCTCACCCAGCTAAAGCGGACATTTAAAAATTTTTTTTTTAAAGGGCCAGGTGGGTGGCTCATGCCTGACATCCCAGCACTTTGGGAGGTCAAGGTGAGAGGATTGCCTGAGTACAGGTGTTCGAGACCAGTTTGGGAAATTTGATGAGACTTCGTCTCTACAATAAAAATCAAAACATTAGCCATGCATGGTGACACATGCCTGTTGTTTCAGCTACATGTAGGGTGAGGCAGAAGGATCGCCTGAGCCCAGTAGGTCGAGACTGTGGTGGCCAAGAGCCTGCCACTTCATTCCAGCCTCAGCAACAGAGTGAGACCCAACTCAGAAAAAGAAAGAAAGAAAGATTTGGCTGGAATTTATATCAAAAAATTGAATCCTAATTCTTTAATTTTTTTTTTTTTTTTTTGCCAGTCTCACTGTTGCCCAGGCTGGAAAGCAGTGGAATGCTCATGGCCACTGCAGCCTCAGTCTGCTTGGCTCAGCCAATCCTTTTGACTCAACTTCCCAGTAGCTGGAACTATAGGCTTGAGCCTACAAAGTAGCAGGAAACACAAGCATGCATCACCCAGCCCGGTTAGTTGTTTTATTTATTTTAGAGAAGAGATCTTGCCTAGTAGCCCAGCCTGGTCTCAAATGTGTGGGTTCAGGCAATCCTTTCAACTCTGCCTGCCAAAGTGCTGGGTGAGCAACCTCACCCAGCTAAAGCAGACATTTTTTTAAAAATTGCTGGGCATGGTGGCCCATGCCTGTCATCTCAGCAATTTGGAAAGCCAGGCTGACAGGATTGCCTGTATCCAGATGTTCAAGACCAGTTTGGGCAATTTGGTGAGACCTCGTCTCTACAATAAAAATCAAAATATTAGCCGGGCATGGTAGTGCATGCCTGTTGTTGCAGCTACTTGGAGGGTGAGGCTGAAGACTCGCCTGAGCCCATTTGGTGGAAGCTTCAGTGGCCTTGAGCGTTCCACTGCATTGCTGCTTGAACAACAGAGTGAGACTCTGACTCAGAAAAAGAAAGAAAGATTTGGCTTGAATTTACATTAAAAAAATTGAATCTTAATTCTTTAACTTTTAAATTTTTTTTGAAAGTCTTACTCTGTTGCCCAGGCTGGAGTGCAATGGCATGCTCATGGCCACCATAGCCTCGGATCTGGGCTCAGGAGATCCTTCTGCTTCAGTCTTCCCAGTAGGGGGAACTACAGGCTTTAATCTACAAAGTAGCTGAAAATACAGGCATGGACCACAATTCCTGGCTAGTTGTTTTATTAATAATTGTAGACCAGAGGTCTTGCCTGGTTGCCCAGGCTGGTCTCGAAGCCCTAGGCTCAGGCAGTACTCTCGTCTCTGCCTGCCAAAGTGCTGGGATTAAGGCCTGAGCCATCTCACCCAGTTAAAGCAGACATTTTTTTTTTTTTTAAAGAGGGGCAGGCGTGGTGACTCACCCCTATCATCCCAGCACTTTGGGAGGCCAAGGTGAGAGGATTTCCTGTGTCTAGGTGTTCGAGAACAGTTTGGGCAATTTTTTGAGACCTCATCTCTAAGACAATAAAAATCAAAATATTAGCCAGGCATGGTGGCACATGCCTGTAGTTCCAGCTACATGGCAGGTGAGGGGAAAGGATCGCCTGAGCGCAGTAGGCTGAAGCTGTGGTAGCTGTGAGTGTGCCACTGCATTCCCGCCTGGGCAACAGAGCGAGAACCTGACTCAGAAAAAAAAGAATGAATGAAAGATGTGGATGGAATTTACATCAAAAAACTGAATCCTAATTCTTTAATTTAATTTTTTTTAACCAGTCTCACTCTGTTGCCCAGGCTGGAGAGGAATGTTATGCCAATGGGCACCGCAGCCTCAGTCTGCTTGGCTCAGGCAATCCTTCTGCCTCAGTCTTTCCATGGCGGGAACTACAGGCTTTAGCCTACAAATTAGCTGGATATACAGGCATGCACCACCATGCCTGGCTAGTTGTTTCATTTGTTGTAGAGCAGAGGACTTGCCTAGTTACCCAAGCTAGTCTCCAAGCCCTGGGCTCAGGCAGTCCTCTTGCCTCAGCCTGCCAAAGTGATGAGATGACGGCGTGAGCCAACTCACCCAGCTAAAGCAGACGTTAAAAATTTTTTTTTTTTTAAAAGGGCTGTGGTGGTTCATGCCTGTCATTCCAGCATTTTGCAAGGCCAAGGTGGGAGGATTGCCTGAGTCCAGATGTTTGAGACCAGTTTGGGCAATTTGGTGAGACCTCATCTCTACAATAAAAATCAAAATATTAGCCGGGCATAGTGAGTGGTGCATGCCTGTAGTTCCAGCTATTTGGAGGGTGCGATGGAAGGATCACCTAAGCCCAGGAGGTCAAGGCTACTGTAGTCTTGAGCATGCCACTGCATTCCAGCCAGAACAACAAAGTAAGAACCCGACTCAAAAAAAGTAGAAAGTAACAAAGAAAGATTTGACAGCAATTTATATGAAAAAAATGAATCCTAATTCTTTAATTTATTTATTTTTAGCCAGTCTCACTCTGTTTTCCAGGCTGGAGAGCAGTGGCATGCTCATGGCCGACACAGCCTCGGTCTGCTTGGCTCAGGTGATCCTTCTGCCTCAGTCTTTCTAGTAGTGGGAACTACAGATTTTAGCCTAAAAAGTAGGCATGGACCACCATGCCCAGGTAGTTGTTTTAGAGCAGAGGTCTTGCCTATTTGCCCTGGTCCCAAGCCCTGGGCTCAGGCGATTCTTTCGCCTCTACCTGCCAATGTGGTGGAATGACAAGCATGAGCCAGCTCACCCAGCTAAAGAGGACATTTTAAAAATAAAATTTAAAAAGGACCAGGTGTGGTGGCTCATGCCTGTCATCCCAGCAGTTTTGGAGGCCAAGGTGAGAGGATTACCTGAATCCAGGCATTCAAGACCAGTTTGGGCAATTTTGTGAGACCTCTTCTCTACAATAAAAATCAAAATATTAGCTGGGTACACGCCTGTACATCCAGGTACTTGGAGGGTGAGGCAGAAGGATCACCTGAGTCCCAATAGGTCTAGGTTGCGGTTGCCTTGAGAGTGCCACTGTATTTCAGCCTGAGCAACACAGTGAGATCCTGACTCATAAAAAGAAAGAAAGATTTGGCTGGAATTTACATCAAAAAATTGAATCCTAATTCTTTATTTATTTTTTTAATCCAGTCTTACTCTGTTGCCAAGGCTAGAGAGCAGTGGCATGCTCATGGCCACCGCAGCCTCAGTCTGCTTAGCTCAGGCAATCCTTCTGCCTCAAGTCTTCCCAGTAGTTGGAAATAAATGTTTTAGCTTATAAAGTAGCTGGAAATACAATGATACAATATCAAACTGCCTAGTTTTTTATTCATTGTAGAGCAGAAATCTTGTCAATTTGCCGAGGCTGCTCTAGAACCCCTGGGCTCAGTCAGTTGTCTCACCTCTGCCTCCCAAAGTGCTGGCATGGCAGGCGTGAGCCACCTCACCCAGTTAAAGCAGACTTTTTTTTAAAAAAAAAAGAGATACAGGCGTGGTGGCTCATGCCATAATCCCAGCACTTTTTGGAGGCCAAGGTGAGAGGATTGTCTGAATCCAGGTGTTCGAGACAAGTTTGGGCAATTTGCTGCGAGTTCTCTACAATAAAAACCAAAATATTAGCTGGGCATGGTGGCACATGCCTGTAGTTCAAGCTACTTGGAGAGTGTGACAGAAGGATTGCCCTACTTCAGTAGGTCAAGGTTGCAGTGGCCATGAGCATGTATTCCAGCCTGGGTAACAGAGTGAGAAAATGACTCGGAAAATAAAGAAAGAAAGAATGAAAGAATTGGTTGGAATATATATCAAAAAATTGAATCCTAATTCTTTCATTTTTTTTTAGCCAGTCTCACTCTGCTTTGCAGACTTGAGAGCAGTGGCATGCTCATGGCCACTGCAGCCTTGGACTGCTTGGCTCAAGTGATCCTTCTGTCTCAGTCTTCCCAGTAGATGGAACAACAGCCTTTGGCCTACAAAGTAGCTGGAAATACAGGCATGCACCACCATGCCTGTCTGGTTGTTTTATTTATTATAGAACAGAGGTCTTGCCTAGTTGCCCAGACTGTCTCGAAGTCCTGGGTCTAGAAAATTCTCTCGCCTCTTCCTGCCTAAGTGCTGAGATGACAGGTGTGATCCACCTCACCCAGCTAAAGTGGACTTTTTAAAAATAAAAAAAAATTAAAAACCGGTCATGGCATAGTGTCTCATGACTGTCATCCATGCACTTTTGGAGGGCAAGGGGAGAGGATTGCTTGAGTTCAGGTGGTCAAGAACAGTTTGGGCAATTTGGTGAGACCTCCTCTGTACAATAAATATCTACAAAAATATTAGCGAGGCATGGTGGTACATGCCTGTAGATCCAGCTGCTTGGAGAGTAAGTTGGAATGGTCACCTGAGTCAAGTAGGTCGAGGCTGTGGTGGCCTTGAGCATGATAATGCATTCCAGCCTGAGGAACAGAGTGAGAACCCAACTCAGAAAAAAGAAAGAAAGAAAGATTTGGCAGGAATATACATTTAAAAAATGAATCCTAATTCCTTAATATTGTAGAGCAAAAGTCTTCTCTAGTTGCCCAGGCTGGTCTTGAAGCCCTTGACTTAGGCAATCCTCTTGCCTTTTCCTGCCAAAGTGATGGGATGACAGGTGTGAGCCAACTCACCCAGCTAAAGCAGATATCTAAAAATTTTTTTTAAAAAAAAGGGCCGGACGAGGTGGCACACTCCTGTCATCCCAGCACTTTGGGAGGACAAGGTGAGAGGACTGCCTATGTCCAGGTGTTTGGGATCAACTGAGCCCAGTTTGGGCAATTCGGTGATACCTTGTCTCTACAATAAAAATCAAAATATTAGCCGGTCAGGGTAGTACACACCTCTAGTTCCAGTTACTTGGAGGTTGAGTCGGAGGATCGCCTGAACCCAGTAGGCCGAGGCTGCAGTGGCCTTGAGCATGCCACTGCATTCAGGCTGAGCAACAGAGTGAGAACCTGACTCAGAAACAAAAGAAAGAAAGAATTGGCTGGACCTTACATCAAAAAATTGAATCCTAATTCTTTAATTTTTTTTTTAACCCAGTCTTACTCTGTTGCCCAGGATGGAGAACAGTGGCATGCTCATGACCACCGCAGGCTCAGTCTGTTTGGCTCAGGTGATCCTTCTGCCTCAGTCTTCCCGGTAGCTGGAACTACAGGCTTTTGCCTACAAAGTAGCTGGAAATACAGGCATGCACCACCATGCCCACCTAGTTTTTTATTCATTGTAGAGCCGAGGTCTTGCCAATTTGCCAAGGCTTATCTCTAACACCTGGGCTCAGGCAATCCTCTCACCTCTGCCTGCCAAAATCCTGAGATGACAGGCATGAGTCACCTCACCTAGTTAAAGCAGACATTAAAAAAAAAAAAACAAACAGGGCCGGGCGTGGTGGCTCACGCCTGTCATCTCAGCACTTTGGGAGGCCAAGGTGAGAGGATTGCCTGAGTCCAGGTGTATGAGACCAGTTTGGGCAATTTGGTGAGAACTCAACTCTAAAATAAAAATCAAAATATTAGCCAAGCTGGATGGCGCACGCCTATAGTTCCACCTACTTGGAGGAAGAGGCGGAAGAATCACCTGAGTCAGTAGCTTGAAGTGGCAGCGGCATTCAGCATGCCTCTGCATTCCAGTTTGAGCAACAGAGTGAGAACCCATCTCAGAAAAAGAAAGAAAGAAAGATTTGGCTGGAATTTACATTAAAAAATTGAATCCTAACTCTTTTATTTATTTTTTGCCAATCTCACTCTGTTTGCCCAGGCTGGAGTGCAGTGGCATGTTCATGGCCACCATAGACTGGGTGCTGGGCTCAGGTGATCCTTCTGCCTCAGTCTTCCCAGTAGCTGGAACTACAGACTTTAGCCCACAAACTAGCTGGAAATACAGGCATGCACCACCATGCCCGGCTAACTGTTCTAGTTATTGTAGAGCGAGGTATTGACTAGTTTCCCAGGTTGGTCTGGAAGCCCTGGACTCAGGCAATACTCTCCTCTCTGCCTGCCAATGTCCTGGGATGATAGGCATGAGCCACCTCACACAACTAAAGCGGTCATTTTAAAAATAAAAAAAATTTAAAAAAGGGCCGGGTGTAGTGACTCATGCCTGTCATTCAAGCAGTTTGGGAGACCAAGTTGAGAGAATTGCCTGAGTCTAGGTGTTCGAGACCAGTTTGGGCAATTGGGTGAGACCTCATCTCAACAAAAATATCAAAATATTTGTCAGGCATGGTGGTGCATGCCTGTAGTTCCAGCTACTTGGAGGGTGAGATGGAAGGATCACCTGAGCCCAGTGGGTGGAAGCTGCAGTGGCTGTGAGCATATCACTGCACTCCAGTCTGGGTGACAGAGTGAGACATCAACTCAGAAAAGAAAGAGAGAAAGAAAGAAAAAAAGAAAGAAAAAAAGGAAAGAAGAAAGAAATAATGAAAGAAAGAAAGAAGGAAAGAAATATTAGACTGGAATTTATATCAAAAAATTGAATCCTAATTCTTTAATTATTATTATTATTTTTTAGTCACAGTCTCAGTCTGTTGCCCAGGCTGGAGTACAGTGGCATACTCATGACCACCGCAGCCTCAGTGTGCTGGGTTCAGGCAATCCTTCTGGAACTGCAGGTGTGCACTTCCATGCTTGCCTATTTTTTTTTTAATTGTAGAGACGAGTTCTCGCCAAGTTGCCCAGGCTGGTCTCGAACCCTTGACTCGGGTAGTCATCTCGCCTCTGCCTTCCAAAGTGCTGGGATGACAGGCGTGATCCAACTCAACCAAGAAAGCAGATATTTAAAAATAAATACAAAAAGGGTCAAGTGTGTTGTCTCTCGCCTGTTCTCCCACTTTGGGAGGCCAAGGTGAGAGGGTGCCTGAGTCCAGGGGTGGGCAATTTGGAGAGACCTCGCTACTTGGAAGGCTGAGGTGGAAGAATCGCCTGAAACCAGGAGATCTGTGCTGTGTTGGTCATGAGAGTGCCCCTGCACTCCAGCCTGGGTGACAGAGTGAGACACCAATTCAGAAAAGAAAGAGAGAAAGAAAGAAAGAAAAATGAATGATTGATAGAAAGAAAGAAAGAAAGAAGAAAAAGAGGGAAGGAAAGAAAGAATGGACTGGAATTTATATTTAAAAAATTGAATCCTAATTCTTTATTTTATTTATTTTAGTTATAGTCTTAGTCAGTTGCCCAGGCTGGAGTGCAATGGCATGCTAAAAAATTTAAGCAGGCTTGGTAGTACACGCCTGCAGTTCCAGCTAGTTGGAAAGCTGAGGCCGAAGGATTTCAAAAGTAAATAAAAAGGGCCGAGCATGTTGTCTCTCACATGTTCTCCCAGCAATTTGGGAGCCCAAGGTGAGAGTATTGCCTAAGTCCAGGTGTTTGAGACCAGTTTGGGGAATTTGGGCAGACCTCGTCTCTACAATAAAATCAAAACATTAGCCTGGTATGGTAGCACACGCTTGTAGTTCCATCTACTAGGAACAGTGAGGCAGATGAATCACTTGTGCCCAGTAGGTTGAGGCTGTGGTGACCGTGAGTGTGCCACTGCACTCCAGCCTGGGCAACAGAGTGAGTGTTCAACTAAAAAACTAAAACTAAAACTAAAAAAAAAAAAAGACTGGAGAACACTAAAGTTGTCTGTACAGCTTAGTCATGCTTAAAGCAGCAGCTTGTTTCAGCTTTTCTTTGATCATTAGCTCACAGAACTAGTGGTTTGGAGAAGATTGATGGTTGCTTGAAATCTCTTGGCTATTGCTTTCTAAGCATTTATTTTCCAGGTATATGAAGTCAGGCTGACCTGACAACCTATGTGGTCAACTTTCCATGACTGCCCACCAGTATCCTGCCTGAAGTCACAAGATACACGAGCCCTAACAACCTCAAGGCACCTGAATAATCTTGTCAGTGCCTAAGAACACAGCTGATGGGAAAACTTTTACCTATAACCTATGTCCCAATACAAGCTCTGACCTTAAAAACACCTGCATCCAAACCCCTGGACATAGGCCCCTTTCAATCTGTGGAATGTGGATAATAAACTCTTTTGCTTTTCTGTCCCAAATCTCTGTGTTATCCCACAGCACCAGCCTACCTCGCCTCAGTTTACTCTTTCATACTGTGAATTGGGGTCTCAATCTATCACCCAGGCTTGAGTGCAGTGGCAGGATCATGGCTCATCACAACCTCAAACTCCTGGGCTCAGGTGATCGTCCCACCTCAGCCTCTCGAGTAGCTGGGACTACAGGCACACACCACTGTGCACAGCTAAATTTTTTATTTTTTTTTGTAGAGACAAAGTCTCGCCCTGTTGCCTAGGCTGGCCTCAAACTCGTGTGCTCACGTTTTCCTCCTGACTCAGCCTCCAAAGTGCTGGGATTACAGGTGTAAACCAGCGAGCCGGGACAGTAAAATATATTTAATCTACTAATTCAGTTAGAATTGATGAAAAGGCTTAATAAACTGAGTTTGCAGATGGGACCAGATATTATGCAGAGGCTCTTAAGAGTGACTGTCAGCTGGGCTTGGTGGCTCAGCCTGTAATCCCAGCCCTTAGGGAGGCCAATGTGAGTGGATCGCCTGAGACCACGGGTTTGAGACCTGCCTAGGCACCTTGGCCAGACCTTGTATATACAATAAATAAATAAATAGCCGAGTGTAGTAGTATGTGCCTGTACTTCCAGGTACTTGGAAGGCTGAAGTGGAAGGGTCACAGGAGTACAGCAGGTTGACGATGGTGTGGCCATGAGTGTGCAACTGCACTCCAGCCTGGGCAACAAGAGTGAGACACCAACTCCAAAAAACAACACCAAAAAATCTGTCAAGTGTTCTAAACTTAAATAGGGATAAAGAGAAGAATGAGGTTTGCAAAACTTAATTTAGCAGGTTACGAAATTGGGTTGGAGCCACCAGGTACAGTGACTCATGCCTGTAATCCCAGCCCTTTGGGGGGCAGAAGTAAGAGGATTGCTGTAGCCCAAGGGTTCAAGACCAGCCTGGGCAACTTGGCAAGACCTGGTCTGTACAATAAACCAAATTAGCCAGGTATGGTGATGCCGGCTACTCAGGAGGCTGAGGAGGAAGGATGACCTCAACTCAGCAGGTCAAGGCTGCAGAGGCCTTGAGTGAGCCACTACACTCAAGCCTGAGTGACAGAGTGAGACCCTCAACTCAGAAAAAAAGAAAAAGAAAAAACAAAGATTTGGCTGTAAATTATAATATAAAAAAATTGAATCCTAATACTTTAATTTCTTTTATTTATTTTTGTCACACTCTCACTCTGTTTCCCAGGCTGGAGTGCAGTGGCATGCTCATGGCCACTGCAACCTCGATCGGCTGGGCTCAGGGATCCTTCTGCCTCACCTTTCCAAGTAGCTGAAACTACAGGCATGCACCACCATGCCCAGCTAGTTTTTACTTATTGTCGAGCTGAGGTCTAGTCAAGTTGCCCAGGCTGGTCTCAACCCCTGGATCCAGGCAATCCTCTCCCCTCTGCCTGCCAAAGAGCTGAGATGACTGGCATGAGCCAACTCAACCAGCTAAAGTAGACATTTTAAAACTAAAAAAACAGACCAGTCATGGTTGCTAACAGCTGAAAGCCCAGCACTTTAGGAGGCCAAAGTGAGAGGAGTGCCTGAGTCCAGGGGTTCGAGACCAGTTTGGGCAATTGGGAGAGACCTTGTCTCTACAATAAAATTCAAAATAGTAACCAGGCATGGAGGTGCACGCTTCCGGTTCCAGGTACTTGGAAGGCTGAGGCAGAAGGATCATCTGAACCCAGTAGGTCATGGCTGCGGTGACTGTGAGCATGCCCCTGCACTCCAACCTGGGCAGCAGAGTGAGACTACAACTCAAAAATAAAGTGACTGTCAAGTTTTCTAGGTTTATAGAGGGATAAAGGGAAGAATGAGGTTTGCAAAACTGAATTTAGCAGATTACAAAATTGGTTGGAGCCAGGCAGAGTGACTCATGCCTGTAATCCCAGAACTTTGAGGGGCAGAAACGAGAGGATTGCCCAAGCTCAGGGATTCGAGACAGATTGGGCAACTTGGCAAAACCTCATCTATACAATAAACCAAATTAGCCAGGTGTGGTTCTGCCAGCTCCTTGGAGGCTGAGGAGGAAATATCACCTAAACCCAGGAGGTTGAGGCTGCTATGGCTGTGAGCATGCTGCTGCATTCCAGCCAGGGCTACAGAGTGAGAACCTGACTCAGGGGAAAAAAAAAAAAAGATTGGTTTGGAATTTATGGTATCAAAAAATTGAATCCGAATTCTTTAATTTTTTTTTTTTTCAGTCACAGTCGCACTCTATTGCCTGGGCTGGAGTGCAGTGGCATGCTCATGGGCACCATACCTCGGTGCTGGGCTCAGGTGATCTTCTTGCCTCAGTCATTCCAGTAGCAGAAACTACAGGTGTAAGTCAACAACGTAGCTGGAAATACAGGCATGCACCACTATGCTTGGCTAGTTTTTTATTTATTGTAGAGCAGAGGTCTCGTCAAGTTGCCCAGGCTGGTCTTGAAGCCCTGGGCTCAGACAATCCTCTCGCATTTGCCTGCCAAATTGCTGGAATGATAGGCGTGAGCCACCTCACTCAGCTAAAGTGGACATTTTAAAAATAAAAATAAAAAAAGGGCGGGATGTGGTTACTCATGCCTGTCATCCCAGCAATTTGGGAGGACAAGGTGAAAGGATTGTCTGAGTTCAGGCATTCCAGATCAGTTTGGGCAATTTGGTGAGAACTTATATCTACAATAAAAATCAAAATATTAGTTGGGCATTGTGGTGCATACCTGTAGCTTCAGCTACTTGAAGGGTGAGGCAGAAGGATTGTCTGAGTCCAGTAGATCGAGGCTGTGGTGGCCATGAGGGTGCCACTGCATTCCCGCCTGGGCAACAGAGTGAGAACGTGACTCAAAAAAAAAAAGAATGAAAGATTTGCCTGTAATTTATATCAAAAAATTGAATCTTAGTTCTTTCTTTCTTTTTTTTTTTTTTTTTAGCCATTCTCAGTCTGCTGCCCTTGCTGGGGAGCAGTGGCATGCTCATGGCTACCGCTGCCTCGGGTGGCTTGGCTCAGGCGATCCTTCTGTCTCAGTCTTCCAAGTAGCTGGAACTACAGGCTTTAATCTACAAAGTAGTTAGAAATACAGGCATGCAACACCATGCTTGTCCAGTTTTTTATTCATTGTAGAGTTGAGATCTCGTCAAGCTGCCCAGGCGGGTCTCGAACCCCTGGGCTCAGGCCATCATCTACCCTCTGCCTACCAAAGTGCTGCGATGACGGGCATGAGCCACCTCACGCAGTTAAAGAAGACATTAAAGAAACAAAAGAGGGCTGGGCCTGGTGGCTCATGCCTGTCATGCCAGCACTTTGGGAGACCAAGGTGAGAAGATTGTCTGAGTCCAGGTGTTCAAGACCATTTGGCCAATTTGGTGAGATCTCGTCTCTACAATAAAAATCAAAATATTGGCCAGGCACAGTGGCACACACCTGTAGTTCCAGCTACTTTGAGGGTGAGGTGGAAGGTTCACCTGAGTGCAGTAGGTCGAGGCAGCAGTGGCCATGAGCATCCCACTGCAATCCAGCCTGGACAACACAGTGAGAACCCGAATCAGAAAAGAAAGAATGAAAGATTTGCCTGGAATTTATATCCAAAAGTTGAATCCTAATTCTTTAATTTTATTTAACCAATCTCACTCCGTTGTCCAGGCTGGAGAGCAGTGGCATGCTCATGGGCCTCACAGCCTCAGTGGACTTGGTCAGGCGATCCTTCTGCCTCAGTCTTCCCAGTAGTTGTTACTACAAGCTTTGGCCTACAAAGCAGCTGGATACAGGTATGCACCACCATGCCCAGCTAGTTGTTTCATTTATTGTAGAGCAGAGATCTTGCCTAGTTGCCAAGCTGGTCTCGAAGACCTGGGCTCAGGCAATCCTCTTGCCTCTGCCTGCCAAAGTCCTGGAATGAGAGGCATGGGCCACCTCACCCAGCTAAAGCAAACATTTAAAAAAAGAGAAAAAAAGGGCAGGGTATGGTGGCTCCTGCTTTTCATTCCAACACTTTGGGAGACCAAGGTGAGAGGATTGCCTGAGTACAGGAGTTCAAGACCAGTTTGGGCAAATTGGTGAGACATCGTCTTTACAATAAAAATCAAAATATTAGCTGGGCATGGTGGCACATGCCTGTAGGTCCAGCTACTTGGAGGGTGAGGCGGAAGGATCATCTGAGCCCAGTAGCTACTGCATTTCAGCCTGAGCAACAGAGTGAGAACCCAACACAGAAAAGAAAGAAAGAAAGAAAGAAAGAAAGAAGAAAGAAAGAAAGAAAGAAAGAAAGAAAGAAAGAATTATTTGACTGTAATTTCCATCAAAAAATTAAATCCTAATTCTTTAATTTTTTTTAACCATTCTCACTCTGTTGCCAAGGCTGGAGAGCAGTGTCAAACTCATGGCTACCGCAGACTCAGTCTGCTTGGCTCAGACCATCCTTCTGACTCAACTTCCTAGTAGCTGGAACTACAGGCTTTGGCCTACAAAGTAGCTGGAAATACAGGCATGCACCACCATACCCAGCTAGCTGTTTTATTTATTGTATAGCAGAGGTCTTGCCTAGTTGCCCAGGCTATTCTCAAAGCCCTGGGCTCATGTAATCCTCTCCCCTTGGCCTGCCGAAGTGCTGGGATGACAGGCATTAGTCACCTCACCCAGTTAAAGCAGATATTTTAACAATAAAAATTTTAAAAAATGACTGGGTGTGGTGGCTCATGTCAGTCTCCCCAGCACTTTGGGAGGCCAAGATGAGTGGATTGCCTGAGTTCAGGTGTTCGAGACCAGTTTGGGCAATTTGGTGAGATCTCGTCTCTATAATAAAAATCAAAATATTAGCCAGGTAGGGTGGCACACACCTGTAGTTCCAGTTAGTTGGAAGGTGAGGCGGAAGGATCGCCTTAGCCTAGTAGGTCGAGGCTGCCTTGACCTTGAGCATGTCACTGCATTCCAGCCTGAGCAACAGAGTGAGAACCTGACTCATAAAAATAAAAGAAAGAAAAATTAGACTGTAATTTACATAAGGAAATTGAATCCTAATTCTTTAATTTTTTTTTTAGATAGTCTCACTCTGTTGCCCAGGTTGGAGAGCAGTGACATGCTCATGGCCACCGCAGCTTCGGTCTCCTTGGCTCTGGTGATCCTTCTGCCTAGGTCTTCCCAGTAGCTGGAACTACAGGCTTTAGCCTACAGGATAGCTAGAAATACTGGCATGCACCACCATGCCCGGCTAGTTGTTTTATTTATTGTAGAGCAGAGACCTTGTCTAGTTGCCCAGGCTGGTCTCACAGCCCTGGGCTCAGGCAATAATTTTGCCTCTGCCAGCAAAATGCTGGGATGACAGGCATGCACCACCTCACCCAGCTAAAGTGGACATTTAAAAAATTAAAAAAAAAAAAAGGCCAGGTTTAGTGGCACATTCCTGTTATTCTACAACTTTGGGAGGGAAAGATGAGAGGACTGCCTGAGTCCATGTGTTCGTGACCAGTTTGGGCAATTGGGTAAGGCCTCATCTCTACAATCAAAATCAAAATACTAGCCGGGCAGGGTGGCACATGTCTGTAGTTCCGGCTACTTGGAGGTTGAGGGGGAAGGGTCACATGAGCCCAGTAGGTCAAGGCTATGGTGGCCTTGAGCGTACCACTGCATTCCAGCCTGAGCAACAGAGTGAGAACCTGACTCTGAAACAGAAAGAAAGATTTGGCTGGAATTACCATAAAAAAATTGAATCCTAATTCTTTAATATATATATAATTTTTAGTCAGTCTCACTCTGTTGCCCAGGTGGAGTGCAGTGGCATGCTCATAGCCACTGTAGCCTTGGTTCTAGGCTCAGGAGATCCTACTGCCTCAGTATTCCCAGTAGCTGGAACTACAGGCTTTAGCCTACTAAGAAGCTGGGAATACAGGCATTCACCACCATGCCCGGCTAACTGTTCTATCTATTGTAGAGCAGAGGTCTTGCCTAGTTTCCCAGGCTGGTCTTGAAGCCGGGAAATCAGGCAATCCTCTCGTCTCTGACTGACAATGTCCCGGGATGACAGGCATGAGCCACCTCATCCAACTAAGGTGGTCATTTTAAAAATTAAAAAAAAAAAAGGGCTGGGCGTGGTGGCTTATGCCTGTCATCCCGGCAGTTTGGGAGGCCGAGAGAGAGCACTGCTTGAGTCCAGGTGTACGGGACTAGTTTGGGCAATTTGGTGAGACCTCATCTCTACAATATAAATCAAAATATTTGTCAGGCGGATTGGCTCACACCTGTATGTCCAGCTACTTGGATGGTGAGGTGGAAGTATCGCCTGAGCCCAGTAGGTCAAGGCTGTGGTGGCCTTGAGCATGCCATTTCATTCCAGACTGAGCAACAGAGTGGGAACCCAACTCAGACAAAGAAAGATTTGGCTGGAATTTACATCGAAAAATTTAATCCAAATTATTTTTTCTTTTTTTGGCAGTCTTACTCTGTTGTCCAGGCTGGAGTGCAGTGGCGTGCTCATGGCCACCGTAGCATAGGTTATGGCTCAGGAGGTCCTTCTGCTTCAGTCTTCCCATTACTTGGAACTACAGGCTTTAGCCTACAAAGTAGCTGGAAATACAGGCATGCACCACCTTGCCAAGCTAAGTTGTTTTATTTATTGTAGAGCAGAGGTTTTGCCTAGTTGCCCAGGCTGGACTCGAAGCCCTGGGTTCAGGCAATCCTCTCACCTCTGCCTTCCAAAATAACTGGGATGACAGGCATGAGCCACCTCTTCCAGCAAATGTGGACATTTAAAAAATTAATTTTAAAAAAAGGCTGGGCATGTTGGTTCATGCCTGTCATCCCAGCACATTGGGAGACCAAGGTGAGAGGATTGCCTGAGTCTACGTGTTTGAGACCACTTTGGGCAATTTGGTGAGACCTCATTTAACAAAAATATCAAAATATTAGCAGGACATGGTAGCACACGCATGTAGTTCTGGCTACTTGAAGGGTGAGGCAGAGGATTGCCTGAGCCCAGTAGGTCGAGGCTGTGGTTGCCTTGAGCGTGCTACTGCATTCCAGCCTGAGCAACAGAGAACAGTCAGAAAAAAAAATAAAGAAAGATTTGTCTGGAATTTACATAAAAAAATGGAATCCTAATTCTTTAATTTAATTTTTTTTAGCCTGTCTCACTTTTTTGCCCAGGCAGTGGCATGCTCATGGCTACCGCATCCTTGGTCTACTCAAAAACAAAAAAACAAAAAAACAAAACAACAGTAACTGTCAAGTTTTCTAGGCTTATAAAGGGATAAAGGGAAGAATGAGGTTTGCATAACTGAACTTAGGAAGTTACAAAATTGTGTTGGAGTCAGTCACTGTGGCTCATGCCTATATCCCAGTAATTTGGGGCCAGAAGCGAGAGGTTTTCCTGAGCCCAGGGTTCAAGATCTCGTCTGTAAAATAAACCAAATCAGTCAGGTGTGTGGTGTCAGCTACATGAGAGGCTGATTAGGAATGATCACATAAACCCAGCAGTTTGAGGCTTCAGTGGACATGAGAGTGCCACTGCATTCCAGCCTGGGCAACAGAGTGAGACCCCCAACTCAGAAAAAGAAAGCAAAGAAAGATTTGGCTAGAATTTATATCAAAAAAAAGAATTCTAATTCTTAATTTTTTTTTTTTTAGCCAGTCTCATTCTTTTGCCTAAGCTGGAGAACATGTTCATGGCATGCTCATGGCCACCCCAGCCTTGGTCTGCTTGGCTCAGGTGATCCTTCTGCCTCTGTCTTCCCAGTAGCTGGCACTACAGGTTTTAGTCTACAAAGTAGCTGGAAATACAGACATGCACCACCATGCCCAGCTAGTTTTTTATTCATTGTAGGGCTGAGGTCTAGTCAAGTTGCCCAGGCTGCTCTCAAATCCCTGGGCTCAGGCAATCCTCTTGCCTGTGCCTGCCAAAGTGCTTGGATGACAGGCATGAGGCACCTCACCAGCTAAAACAGATATTTTAAAACTAAAAAAAAAGCCTGGCATGGTGGCTTATGCTTGTCATCCCAGTACTTCCTCTGCCAAGAGGTGGCCATGGAGAATTACCCTGCTGGCGTAGGTATCCTTCTCCTCCTCCAGGAGGCCCTCTGTTGGCCCAGCTCCTTGCCTCTGTCTCAGAAGGTATGACCTTGGCTGCCTTGTGAGGGTTTGGCCTGTCATAGGTCTGGATGTCCCCCAGGGTACTAGTGGCCCAGCCAAAGGCTCAGGGCACGGGGGGGTGCCTAGTTCACTGGCGGTGGGGTAGGATGTGGGTCCTGCCCTTTCCTCCGCCTGGTCAGGCTCCACCCAGGTCTAAATGCTCATCTGGGATGGCAGAAGTGAGCCTGGGTGGAGACAAAGGTCTTGCTGGTAGGTCTGGTCCAGTTGCAGGTACTCGGCTAGATAACCCCTATGAGTGAGCTTCCTTTGCCAAGACATCTGGCTTCACATCGGAGGGCTCCACAGGGCCATCTGTTCTCCAAGCCGACTTCCTGGGGTCTGTTCCTGGCCATCAGGAGCAGTGCAGCTCACCCAGAAGGTCCCCCCTCCTGCCAGGCCCACAGGGGTGGCTCATGCCTCCACCTTCTGGGGTGCAGAGGGGCTGGTGGTCTAGGTGGGTGGTGGCATCCAACACAGAAAGTCCCTGTTGGGCATGGAGGGATTGGATTCCAGGCTGGGCCCCAGTCTGGGCTGCGTCACGGGTAGGGGGGGTCGAGTCTCACTTCGGGCCTCGGTCTCCGCGTTTGTAAAGGAAGGGGCTGGCTCTGGGCAGCTCAGGTGACGTCCGGTGCGAGCTTGGTCTCCCTACACAGATCCTGGGCAGGGCAGCATGCTGTGCCCCCTGGCCCCCTCCCCCAGCTTGGAGGTTGCCTTCGCCTTTGGCCTTGCGGCCTGGGAAGGGCAGGCTATTTCCTCCCTGGAGCCAGGAACAGTCACAGGACATACCCACAGAGGTGGTGCCCCTTGCGCACTTGGCCCAGCTTCCTGGCCTGGGCCCACTAGGACAGGCCAGAGTCCCACTGGGTCAGGGCCAGGTCCCCACCTACATGAGGCCAGCGTCCCACCTGAGTCGGGGTCAGGGTACCACTGGGACAGGGCCAAGTCCCCTCTCAAATCAGGTCAGGGTCCCACCCAGGTCAGGGTCAGGGCCCAGTGGGACAGGACCCCGGCCCCACTCGACTCAAGACCAGTGTCCCACCGGGGCAGGGCCAGTCCCCTCCCAAATCAGGCCAGGGTCCCACCCGAGTCAGGGCCAGGGCCCCACCAAGGTCAAGGCCAGGGCCCCACCGGGACAGGCTCAGGGTCCCATTGGGACAGGGCCAGGGCCCCACCAAATCAGGCTCAGGGTCCCACCCGAGTTAGGCCCAGTGTTCCACTCGGGTCACAACCAGGATCCCACCCAGGTCAAGGCCAGGGCCCGTGGAAGCTGAGGGGGCCCGGGCCCCCAGTGCCGAGTCCACCGTTACCGTCCACGCCAGGCCCGGGCCCCTCCCCCGCGGTCCATCCCAACTGGAAAGCCCGAGGGCCGGAGAGCACCACGGGCGCCACGCAACGCCGACCCGGGATGAGGCCGCAGCCCGGGACATGGGGCTGGAACTCCGCAGTGCCCGGGCATACACCTCTTTCGCAGAGGCCGCCACGGACGTCCCTCGGCGCTCGCTGCCCGAAGCGGCAGCAGCGGCAGCAGCCGAAACGGCCCTGCCGGACCCACGCCCTTCCCGCGGCGGGACACGGGCCGCGAACCCACGGCGCCCGAGGGGATCCGTCTGTGCTGTCAGCCTCCAGGTGGCGCCGCTGCGCCCGGCGCGTGAGCCCGCCCCAACGCGCTCGTGCCCGCGCCGTCCGCCCAGCCGCCACCTGCCGCCGCGCGTGAGCGGGCGCATGCGCGGCGCGGCCAACGTCATGCGTGCGCGCGGCGGCCGGGAAGCAGTGCTTGAAGCCCGGGGCCGCGGCGCGGAGGTGGCTCACGCGTTTCCGGCGGCGGCGGATTTCACGGCGGCAGCTGCGCTCCCTGTCTCCGCGCTTTTTCCCAGGGCCCACGGTCCGAGGCCGCTCCCAGCGCCGAAGATGTCAGCCATTCCAAGGGGTCGGAATGCGGGGCCGGGCGCTCTTCGTCTCCGACATGCGCAACTGTGAGCACCCGGGCGCCGCGCGGGGCGTGTAGGCGCGGGCGCGGGGGGCGCCGGGGGCAGGGGACGGGAGTCGGTGGGAGGGGTCTGGGGACGTGGGGTCTGGGGGATGGGATCTGAGGGGGCACAGGGCAGGGTCGAGGGTGCAGGGCAGAGTCCCAGCTCCGGGGGTGCAGGGTGTGGCCCGGGGTTGCACGACAGGGCCCGGGGTCTGAGGTGTAGGCCGCGGCCCATTTTCTGGGCATGTAGGGCGAAGTCTGGGCGTGCAGGTTGGAGTCCAGGGTCCCAGGGTGCAGGGTATGGGCCCAGGTCCGGAGTGCCGGGCAGGGTTTGGGAGTGCAGGGCAGAGTCCCGGGACCGGGGTCTGGGCGTGTAGGGTGGAGTCCTGGGCCAGGGTGTAGGGCAGGATCCAGGAGTGCACGGCAGGGTCAGGGGTGCAGGGCGGAGGCCATGGGTGCAGGGAGACATCCTCTACCCACGTCCCCACCTTGGTCGCTGGCCCGCTGGAGGCCGTGGCACCGCCAAGGGCCTTTTGGGCCAGGACACCACCTAGCATGATGTTGTGGTGTGGTTAACCCCGCGTTTTCCTGAAAGCATGGGCTTTTGCTTGGCGGGCGGATCTGGGCAGCCCTGTCTTCCCAGGAAAGAGCCAGGTGACCCGGGTGTCATGAGCCCCTATTAGCACTCACCCCCTAGGAAAGTGGTGACTCACTCCCCGAGGGGGTGGGAGGAGCTATAGGGGTGTGGGGTGGCCTCGAGGACCCCATCTCCAGTCAGGGATCTTCTCTCTGCTGCGCGTCCCCTCAGGGTGGAAGAAAAGTCCACCCAGAAAACCCGCAGGGGCCAGGAAGCCTGGCCGGTGAGGAGGCCCTGCATGGTGGGGTGGGGGCCCCATTGCTTCCTGAGGAGGGAGAAGCTGTTTTCCTAACTCCCGTGTTTATTTTTTCTTTGTTTCTCAGCAAGCAGTGGCTTTGGTGGCTTTTGCTGTGCTAGGTTTAAGGATGTTTTGAGGAACCTTTGTGGCTGCGTCAGCTGGTGAAGGCCACTGTACTGGACCTTCCCCGAGATCCCTTGACTCCTTAGGCTGGGTGGAGGGGCTGGACAGGCAGGTGCTGCTAAGCTCAATGGGGGGGGTTCGACTATCTTTTCCCTTACTCTGCAAAAAAAACAGGTGTAGAAACACATCCACAGGCCAGGCGTGGTGGCTCGTGCCTGCAACCCCAGCTCTTTGGGAGGCCAGGGCAGGGAAGATGGTTTGAGCCCAGGAGTTGGAGATCAATCTGAGCAGAATAGCGAGACTTTGACTCTACAAAAAAATCACAAAAGTTAGCTGGATGTGGTGGCGCCTCCCTGTAGTCCCAGCGACTTGGGAGTCTGAATTGGTAGGGTCGCCCGAGCCCAGGAGATCGAGGCTGTGGTGAGATGGCATTGCACCACTGCATTCCAGCCTGAGTGACAGTGAGAGCCCGACTGGGGGGGGAGGGGACCACCCTCAGATGAATGCTCTTATGCGTAGGGCAGCATTCTTTTTTTACCTTTCTTTCCTGCGTAATGAAGTTTCCAAGATAATAGTATGCACAATCATAATGCATTTTCTAAAACTAGGTGTACCCATTACTTGTTAAGGGGACCCCTTGGATAAAGCCTTACTGACTGTACATCATTCATGACGTCTATCTTGGGTTTTTTTTTTGTTTTTTTTTGAGTTGGAGTCTCACTCTGTCACCCAGGCTGGAGTGCTGTGGCACACTCATGGCCACCTCAGTGTCAACCTGCTGGGGTCTGGTGATCCTTCTGCCTCAGCCTTCCAAGTAGCCAGAACTGTAGGCACACGCTGCTACACCCGGCTAATTTTTTACTTATTGTAGACAGGAGGTCTTGCCAAGTTGCCCGGGCTGGTCTCAAACCCGTGGTCTCAGACAATTCACTCGACTAGGCCTCCTAAAATCCTGGAATTACAGACTGAGCCACTGAGCGTGGCCTATCCTACTACTTTTGAAGAAAATTGCATCTGGCAGGTGACATTGAGGGTTGTGTTCTGAGCAACTAGCTGCCTTTCAGGTGTATGCTCTGTTCCAGGTGCACCTAACGGGACGGTGCCTGCCGCACTGCAGACCCCTACTCGCGGTTTTAGGTACCCACAGGGGATTGTGGTCTGAAGGTAGGTGACTGCAGTAAAGGAAGGGAGAAAGAGACCTCAGTCCCCTAGCCTTTCTTGCTACATATTGTCAGCATTGTCCCGTTTTATCATTACTGTTGATCTCTTATTGTGTCTATTTTGTAGTCTCAATTTTGTCTCAGGTGCATGTAGGGAGAACAACACCCACGGGGCCTGGTGCTGCTTGAGGCCCACCCCAGGCACCTGTCAGGGCCTGAGCACAGATCCCTGTGGACAGGGGCCACTGTGCTCTGTACATCCTCGTGTATACACTGTGTGGGCCAGACTTTATCCACCTCAGCACAGCTGACATTGGGGCTGAATTATCCTTGTCATGGGGGACTGTCCTGTGCCATCTAGGATGTTTGGCCTAAGTTGTGCCCACCAAGAGTTTCCCCAGATATTGTCTGATGTTCCCTGAGGGGCAAAGTTGTCTCCACTTGAACCACAGGTGTGAACCAAGGACTAATCTCCCCTAAAGGAGCTGTGAGAAGAGTGCCCGGTCGTTCCTGGGGAGCTGGGTCTCTGTTGAACGCAGCCCCTTCCTGTGAGCCACCTCCCCGCCGTGGCCTCCGGCTTCAAGCACTGCCTCCTGGTGGGCAGCCCTCCGGGCCTGCTCCAGCCCTCCATTGGGGCTTTGGGTTAAGTGCCACTGTGCTGCCTGGGAGCTCCCCAGGGTGGGCCTGTCTTGCTCCACACACCCTTCCTACTCCTTCTCGGCGTCTGGCCTGCTGTACACAGGGACAGGTGAGCGAGCCAGCTGGGGAGGCCTCTTCCTGGAGGATGTTGGTTCCACCCGAGGCACTTCAAGGGAGGATGGAGGTGTGTGAGGAACGGAGGGAGTTGTAGACAGTGCAGCTGTTGCTGGAGGTGGTATGGCAGAGCTCCTGGGGCTTGATCTGGGCCGACCTGACTCTCCCTTCCCAGCTGCCGGATTTTGTGTGCTTGCCCTGTTCTGGGGAGAGGTGTGGGGTGAGCAGCCAACCTCTGAGGGGACAGCTGGAGCTGAGGCGTCGGACCCTGAGCCTGTCTCATACCAGCACTAGGACTGGAAGCCACGGGTCACAGGCCTCAGTTTACTCAACTGACAGATGGAGGGGTAGAATTATTGAGGTGTCACCAAGGTCTGCATCACTCTAAACGGCAGCCTCTTTCCAGCTTTCTGCCTGGCTTCTCGGTTTCCCCTTTAGGACCGGTGTGAGCAGCTGAGGCCTGGGAGAGGCGCCCATGGGGATGGATGGAGCCAAGGCTGTGTGTCTGCATACCCATGGGTCACCCACTCCAGCCTCCAGCTGGAGGACATAGCTCTCCTAGACAGGCAGTGGCGAGCACGCGCCAGGAGCTGAAAGGTGCCTGTGCTGTGCCGCTCTCAGCTGTGGCCTTTGTGGCTCAGGTGGCAATGGATTCAGTGTCTCAGACAGTTAACTGGAGCCTTTCTGATTGACTCCAACTGGAGCCGCTGAACTTGGCTAATATGAGTGCAGTGTGTAGGAGTTAATAAATTGTTTCTCTTTTTAAAAAAATTTTTTATCTTTTGAGTTGGAGTCTCACTTAGTGGCCCAGACTGGAGTGCAGTGGCTGTTCCCGGCCACCGCAGCCTCGACCTGCTGGGCTCCAGCGATCCTTCCACCTCAGCCTTCGGAGTAACTGGAACTACAGGTGTATGCTATCACACCTGGCTAATTTTTTTGGTTTATTATAGAGATGAGGTCTTGCCAAGTTGCCCAGGCGGGTCTCAAACCCGCAGGCTCAGGCAATTCACTCACCTCGGCCTCCCATAGCGCGGGATTACAGGCTGAGCCACCGAGCCCGGCCAAATTGTTTCTCTTTTTAAAATTGTCATAAAAAATTCTAGTCCTTTTGTTTAGGTCCAGTTTTTTTTTTTTTTTTTTTGAATTGGAGTCTCACTCTGTCACCCAGGCTGGAGTGTGTACACTAACAGCTACCACAGCTTCAACCTGCTGGGCTTAGGCAATCCCTCCACCTCAGCCTTCCAAGTAGCAGGAACTATAGGCACATGCCACCATGCCTGGCTAATTTTTTCATTCATTGTAGAGATGAAGTCTTGCCAGGGTGCCCAGGCTGGTCTTGAAACCAGGGGCTCAGACAGTCCTCTCATCTTGGCCTCCCAAAGTGCTGGTATTATACTCGTGACCACCACGCCCAGCCAGGTCCAGTTTTTAAATAATTCTGTTTCTTGAAATAATCACAGATTTACAGGAAGTTGCAAAGAAACAGACAGGGAGATCCCTGGTGTCCCTCACCCTGTCTTTCCTAGTGGGAATATCTTGCACAACTGCACGACATTTTCAGTACCAGGAAACCCACATTGGTGCGGACCACCAGGCGTATTGAGACTGTGTGCACCTGTGTGATCACATAAGGTTCTAGGTGGTTTTGGTACCAGTAGCACCTGTAGCATTGTGTAGCCCTGCCCTGCCAAGGCCTTGAGCTGTCCCATATTCACAAAGCTCCCTCCTGGATCCCTTGCAGCCATGCCCTCTGCCCTTCCTGAAACCACTCACCTCTTCTCCTTCTCTGTAAGTCTATGATCACAAGTATGTTGCATCCATGGAATCATATGATACGCGACTTTTTGAGTTTGACTTTTTTCACTCAGTACAATCTCACAGAGGTGCACTCGGGCTCTTGCGTTGATTGACATTAGCATCAAACAAAAGATTCCAAGCAAACAAGTATTGCTTGCTACTTACTCAGCTACTCTGGAGCTTTCACCTGCTTCTACTTTTACACAAGTGATGTGCTCATGGAGGAGAGTCGTGCTTGCCTTTGCCTGCGTCTTTGGGCCCTGTTGATGTGCTGACTCTAGAATGTTGTTGGGAATAGTAAACTGGGCTGAAGATGTCAGTGGCAGAGCTGTTGGAACTGCAGCGAAAAGGGGTGATGAGTGATAAGCCCTTGTTGTGAGGCCAGTCATGCTGGAGGACCGGACATGGAGCAGGAGGTGGCCCTTTTACTCCTCTGCCTGTGGGGCTAGGCTTTGCAAACACCTGGCGACATGTTTCTTAGGTACCCTGGTGACGGAAGCCATTGGAGAGATGGAACTAGAACTTTGGCAAGAATGTGTTTGTCATGTTGTTTCTTTCTTTTTTTTAGTTGGAGTCTTACTCCATCACCCAGGCTGGAGTACAGGGGTACGCTCACGGCCACCACATCCTCGATGTGCTGGGATCAGGCGATCCTTCCACCTCGGCCTTCCAAATAGGTGGAACTATAGGCGTGTGCTACCACACCCGGCTTATTTTTTTATTTATTATAGAGATGAGATCTCACCAAGTTGCCCGGACTGGTCTCGAACCCCTGAGTTCAGCATCCAGCTCTCGCCTTAGCATCCCAAAGTGCTGGGATGACAGGTGTGAGCCACGTGAGCGTGTGCCCGGACTCTCATGTTCTTGAAGAAAGTGATAGTTTTGCTGCAGGTAACATGGCAAACTCATGGATTAATGATCAGCTGATGGTGGTTGGCACAAAACTTGGTCCCTTTTGCTTCTGGTGACTTTGTTGAAATTGGGCACCCTCTGAATTGTATTTTAGCATGATTACAGTTAACACATCTTTATTTGTTCTTAAAATTCCAGCTGTGAAGTCTTAAGCATAGAGAAACTACCAGGTTCAGGGGCTCATGCCTCTAATTTCAGGACTTTGGGAGGCCGAGGTGAGAGAGCATGAGCTCAGGGTTCGAGACCAGCCTGGACAGCATGGCAAGATCTCATCTCTACAATATGTTAAAAAAAATATTGCCGGATGTAGTAACGGGTGCCTGTAGTTGCAGCTACTTGGGAGGCTGAGGTGGAAGGATCTCCTGAGCCCAGCAGGTTGAGGCTGTAGTAGCTGTAATTGTGCCACTGAACTCCAGCCTGGGTAACAGGGGAGCCTGGACTCAAAAAAAATAAAAACCAAATTATATTAATAAAACATGGAGAGGCCAGGTATGGTGACTCATGTCTATAATCCCAGCACTTTGGGAGACCAGGGTAAGAGGATTGCCTGAGCCCACGGGGTCAAGACTAGTCTGGGCAACATGGCGTCCAGCAGTGTCTGAAGTTTTTTTTTTTGAGTAGGAGTCTCACTCTGTTGCCCAGGTTGAAGTGCGGTGGCATGCTCACAGCCACCACAGCCTTGACCTCCTGGGCTCAGGCGATCCTTCCGCCTCAGCCTCCCAAGTAGCTGGAACCACAGGCATGTGCCACCATGCCCAGCTACTTTTTTTATTTCTTGTAGAGTTGAGGTCTCACCAAGTTACCCAGGCTGACCTGGAACCTGTGGGCTCAGGCAGTCCTCTCACCTCAGTCTCCCATGCCTGACAGTGTCTGAAGTTTTAAGAGACTATGCTGGGTGTGGCAGTTGGTAGCCTTATTCACTCTGGAAGCTCATGTCTTTTGGAGCTTGGAAAAAATGTTCTTGTTTTATTTCTTTGATAATTTGCTTTGTTTCATTTTTTCTTTTCTTTTCTCTGTATTCCCTAACAATAGTTCAAGTTTGTACCTCCTGGCTTATGTTTTTTTACCTTTTTGCCTCTTGTCTTCTGTTGCCTTGTTTCTGTGGTGTCACATGTTCTGGGACTCTCAAGTTTGTCCTTTAGCCCTTCTTTTGAATTTTTAATTGTCCCTGACCACATGGACAGTCCTGTCTGTGAGAGCCAGGCCCCTGCCCCAGGGCATGCCTCTTGTATGGACTTTCACCCACAAGCTGCTTGCGGACAGAGGTCAATGTGTGGCAGGTTGAGGCTGTAGTAGCTGACCATGGGCATAACTATGTTCCCATCCCTAAGACACAGTGGTGTTGGATCCAGAGACAGCGGAGGGTGGTCTCAGAAACTGAGTGTCTGGGTGGGCAGGCTATTAGGAAGCATGGGGGGGGTGAGACCAGGCTCCTGATGGTTTCTAGTGTGGCACTTAACTTTGTGACAAGGAGAACCTGTGGTCCCAATTCTTTTTGTTTTGTTTTGAGTTGGAATCTCACTCCATCACCAAGACTGAAGTGCAGTGGCACGCTCCCAGCCACTGCAGCTTCTACCTGCTGGGCTCCGGAGATCTTTCGCCTCAGCCTTCCTAGTAGCCAGAATTACAGGCACGCGCTACCACACCCAGATAGTTTTCTTTTTATTATGGAGAGGAGGTCTCACCAAGTTGCCCAGGAGGGTCTCGAAACTTAAAGTGGTTTTACAGCTGTGGGGAAAGATGAGATTTGAAAGTCAATTTGCAGCCAGGCATGGTGGCTCACGCCTGGTAATCCCAGCACTTTGGGAGGTGGAGACAAGCGGATTGCCTGAGTTCAGGGGTTTGAGACCAGCCTGGGCAACATGGCGAGACCTCGTCTGTACAATAAATTAAAAAAAAATAGCCAGTTATGGTGGCACATGCCTGTGGTTCCAGCTACTTGGAAAGCTGAGGCAGAAGGATCGCCGGAGCCCGGCAGGTCAAGGCTGCAGGGGGCCGTGAGTGTGCCACTGCATTCCAGCCTGAGCGGCATAGTGAGACTCCAACTCAAACAAACAAAATTTGCGTTAATTTACTTTGAATACTTTGTGCTTCTTTTTTTGTTTTGTGTTTCTTTAGCTTTACATAAACAGTAAACTGTAACCAAGTGTTTAAAATTATTGACTTTGGCTCTAAAAATCAATGTGACTGGAGAAGGTTTTTCTTGTATGTGAGAGATTTAGAAATAAAGTTGACACATAAATGTCCTCACTCCTCTCTGCACTCAGATGTCAGGACTGGCCATGTGCACTTGCTCTCACCTGTCAGCCCAGCACTTTGGGAGGCAGAGGCAAGAGGATCACCTGAGCCCAGGGGTTCGAGACCAGCCTGGGCAACTTAGTGAGACTTTGTCTGTACAATTTAAAAAAATAACTAGCCAGGCATGGTGGCACTTGTAGTTCCAGCTACTTGGGAGGCTGAGGCAAAAGGAGCGCAGGTCGAGGCTGTGGTGGCCATGACCCAGCTACAGCACTCCAGCCTGGGCGACAGAGTGAGAATCTGACTCAAAAAAAGAAAAGAAGGGAAACCAGGATGCTGAGGCTGGACTAAAGCTAGGTGACATCTTCTTCAAGTTAATTTTGTATTTGATCTTTTAAAATAGAGAATCATTTCATCATTGCTTTTCACTTAGATTTGTTTTTGGAAGAGACATTGCCCAAGCTGATCTCAAACTCCTGGCCTCAAGTGATTCTCCTGCTTTGACCTTCCAAAGTTCTGGGATGGCAGGTGTGAGCCATCCTGCCCAGTCCATTGTTTTTTGCTAAGAAGAAAACTTTTATAATTTTTTTCTCTGTTCTGTTTAAAGATAATGGGATATCGAAGAATATTTTTATTTTATTTATTTATTCATATTTATTTTTGAGTTAGAATCTCACTCTATTGTCCAGGCTGGAGTGCAATGGCATTCTCACAGTCACCCCAGCGTTGACCTGCTGGGCTCTGGCAATTCTTCCGCTTCAGCCTTCCAAGTAGCTGGAAGTACAGGCATGTGCTACCACTCCCAGATAATTTTTGTTTATCGTAGAGATGATGTCTCTCCAAGTTGTCCGGGCTGGTCTTGGAACCTGCAGGCTCAGGCAATCCACTTGCCTTGGCCTCCCAAAGTGCTGGGTTACAGGCTGAGCCTCCGATCCCGGCTCAAGAATATTTTTATTAGTGACCTTAACATTTTTAATTGTGATGAAATACACGTAACATTTACTATTTTAAGCACCTCGAGGACAGATCAGTGTTAAGTTCACTGACATCCTTGTGCAGCCATCATCACTGTCCATCTCCAGAGCTCCTCCTGTTGTAGGACTGAAATGGCCCTAAAACACTCCCCACCCCCAGCCCCTTGTGCCCCCATTCCACTTTCGTGCCTGCGAGTTTGGCCATCTGGGGACCTCAGTGAAGATGGAGCCACTCAGTGTTTGTTCTTTTACATCTGGCATCTCTCACTTAACCCCATGGCCCCAAGAGTTATTATCTGTGTTTTAGCATATGTTGGGAGTGCCTTCCTTCTAAAGGCTGGGTCACACTCCATTGTGTGTACGTCCTGCATTTTGTTTCTTCTTCTGTTGATGGACACGTGAGTCTCTTCTGTCTTTGGACTGTTGTGAATAATGCTGCGGTGAACATGGGAATACAGGTATCTGCCTGAATCTTTGCTTTCTTTTCCTTTGGATCTGTACCCAGAAGTGGAATTGCAGGTTCATATAGTAATTTGATTTTTTTTTTTAAGAGATGGGGTCTCGCTCTGTTGCCCAGGCTGGAATTCAGTGGTGTGATCATAGCTCACTGCAGCCTTGATCTCCTGGGCTCAAGAGATCCTCCTGCCTCAGCCTCCAGAGTAGTTGGGACTATAGGTATGTACCACCAAGCTCAAGTAATTTGGGGTTTTTTTTTTTTTTTGAATCAGACTCTGTCACCCAGGCTGGAGTGCAGTGGCACACTCTCAGCCACTGCAGTCTTAACCTGCTGGGCTCAGGCGAGCCTTCCATCTCAGCCTTCCAAGTAGCTGAAACCACAGGCACATGCGCCATCATTACTATAAGTAATTTTTGACTTATAGAGACGAGGTGTCACCAAGTTGCCCAGGCTGGTCTTGAACTCCTGGTTTTAGGCAATCCTCCTGCCTCCTCTCCCAAAGTGTTGGGATTACAGGCGTGAGGCACTGCGTCTGGCAGAGTCCTGCTCATTTTTTTTTATTTTTGTATTTATATAGTGATGGGATCTTGCCATGTTGCCTACACTGGTCTCAAACACCTGACCTCAAGTGATCCTCCTGGTTTGACCTCCCAAAGTGCTGGGATTACAAGTGTGAGCCACTGTGCACAGGTTATAATTTTATTTTTATTATTTATTTATTTTTATTTTTTTGAATTGGAGTCTTACTCTGTCACCCATAAAAGATGGCAGTGGCATGCTCACAGCCAACGTAACCTCCACCTACTGGGTTCCAGCGATCCTTCCGCCTCAGCCTTCCAAGTAGCTGGAACTACAGGCACACGCCACCATGCTCAGCTAATATTTTGATTTATTGTAGAGATGAAGTCTCACCAGGTTTCCCAGGCTGGTCACAGACCTGTTGGTTTAGGCAATTCTCTCACCTTGGCCTCCCAGAGTACTGTGATTTTTAGATGTGAGCCATCACGTCTGGCCTATGATTTTAATTTACATTTTTTGAAAAACTGCCACAGATTTTCATAGCGGCTATACCATGTTGCATTCTCAATAGCAATGCAAAAGCGTTCCAATTTCTCCATATCTTTGCCAGTGCTTGTTGTTTTGAAAATTTTTTATTTCATTATTTATTAATTTAGAAAGATGAGTTCTCACTATGTCACACAGGCTGGCCTTGAACTCCATCCTGCCTCAGTTGTCCGAGTAGCTGGAATTGTGTGTGCTCCACTGTGCCCATCCTCCGTGCTTTGGTAGTGGTATGCTGGTGGGTATGAGGTGGTGCCTGGCTGTGGTTTTGCTTTGTGTTTCTTGGATGACCAGGGCTGTCTGGACTGGGTGTGTTTCTGTCATCTGCCTGAGTCCTGTGCCTGTATTTTCATGGGTTGGGCTTTTTGCTGGTGGTTTAGGCATTTTCTGTGTCATCTGCCTGTCACCCTCCTGTCCGGAGTGTGACTCCCAGGTGTCTGCTTCCTGTTCTGGTCTTGTCTTTCACTGTGTTGATAGCATCCATTCATACATAAAAGCTTTACATTTTGACTGAATCCTGTATGTTTTCTCTTTTGTCACCTGGATTTACTTAGAACTAGCTTAAGATCAGACAGTGGGTTAGTTAGTTGAGTGTTTTGTGGATTCTAAGTAGAAACTGTGGTGCAACTGACGTTGAGTGAATATAAAAAAAAATTATTCAAGTAAGAAACCGGGCTTGTTAAAATAGCTTGTTTAACCGGGTTTGGTAAACTAACCTGCTGAGGGAACTCCTGGCTGGGCTGTGTTTGCCTCAAATTGTCTTTAGATGTAAGGTCCAGGCAGAAATTGCTTAAAAGGTGATCCAGGCATTGGAAAGCTATTGCCAGTCTTTCAGTCTTGTGTGTGTGTGTCTTGTTTTTGTGCAGGTGGACTGTTGTGACATGTAACCTGGAGGGGTCCTGCTGTGCTCCAGCGTATCCTTTGAGGTCTCTGTCTCCACAGACAGGGCCCCTGTAGGTCCAATCATCGCTTGCAATGGGCCATGTGGAAGTGGGCCCACTGTGGCTGGTGTCATCACTGGGGTGGTTCCTAGAACTGCCTTGTCCTTTCAAGCGTGCGGGCGAGCTCCTGTGTTGCAGGGCTGTGTGGACCGAGTCCTGGACATACTGCCTTGGAGGCTGACTAGAGCTGGTCTGCCAGGCCCTTGCACTGTTCCCACAGGCCACGTGCAGTCCAAGTGTTGTGTTCACATGGGGACATGTGTGACACTCTTGTGTGGCCTTTTTGGTTTCATTTTAAGAAAGTTGAGTAATGGGAGAGGGATCTGGCTTTGTTTTTTGTTAAATGGGCACGCACAGCAGGAGAGGGTGGTGTATGATGAGGCTTGGCCATCGGCATGACGAGCCGAGCCTGCTTATATACCCCACATCCATCCTGATTGTTCTGGAGCAAATGCCAGTTACTGTGACATCTTATTTTTGTTTCTTTAAAAACACATTTTATTTTAGGGATGGGCACGGTCTTGCTTGCAAACACAGCTTACTATAGCCTCAGATTCCTAGGCTCAAGTGATCTCTGCCTCAGCCTCCAGAGTAGCTGGGACTACAGATGTACACTACTATGCTTGGCTAATTTTTTTGTAGAGACCAAGTCTTGTTATGTTGCCTAGGCTGGTCTTGAGCTCCTGGGCTCAAGCGAACCTCCTGCCTTGGCCTCCTGAAGTGCTGGGATTACAGGCCTGCACCAGCGTGCTCAGCCTGGTCTATCATGTTATGCTAATTTGCTACTGAAAAGGAGAAGGGATTCTTATGTGCTTCTCAACTGTGGTGTCCAACTGGTGGACTCGTGATGCACCATTCCCCGAGAAACATGGGGGTCTTTATTCCAGACAGCCCTGAGAAGTCAGTTAGCCCTAACTATGGAGTTATGGTGCCCCAGCCTTTGCAAGAGTGGGGCCAGAGTGGCCGGGCTTTGCAGGGTTCTCTTCCCAGCGGTCGCATCACGATGTGACAGCAGTCTCTGTGAGACCTGGCCTGTTAGAGTGGCCTTGCCCACTCACCTCAAGCCTGTTAGAGGGCGCTCTGAGGAGCACTCCCACGTTCCTTGGGAAGAGGGACCTCCTGGCTGGGCTGAAGTGTTCAGTGGGCTTTTATCTTCTGCCAGGGTTGTGTTTTGCCTGTGCCTTGCTGCAGTCACAGGTGGGGTGTTCAGACAGGCTGTGATTGGGCTAAAGAAACCATACCTTTCAGTCTTATGCATGTGTGTTTTGTTTTTGTGATGATGTGATTGTCCTAAAATGACTGTGAAATGGCAGATAATTTAGAGTGTGTTCATCTGCCTGGGGTGACAGACCAGTCTGAAAGACTCTGTAATTTCAGTCCTTCACTGCAGGGTCTTGAGGGTTGTGCAGCTCCGAGTGAGGTCCGGGATGCTTGACTGGGCTGCCCCTGCCCAGGGTTGTCCTGCGAGGGCGGGCTCTCGCTGCTGGGTGTTCTGGTGTCCGGTTTTTTTTTTTTATTTATAATCAATATTTTTTATTCTGATATTGTGGGGTACAGTTAAGGGTTAGGTATACAAATACATTTTGTTCGGGTACCCTTGTTGATAAGAGGTGTTTCCCCATCCCCAGACAGATATTTACTACCGTTAATCCCATCTCCCTCCCCCCCATAGTTTCCCAGTACTGTCAGTCATTTTCTTATAGTATTACATCGGATGTTCAAGGTCCACTATATGAGTGAGAACATGTGATACTCGGATCTTTGTTTCTGTGAGAGGTCACTCAGTATTATAGACTTTAGTTCCATCCAGGTCTGTTTTTAAAAGGGAAACCAAGGATGTGGATTCAGATGTGCATGTGGTTTAGAAATGTCACTCTTGCCAGCACACTGCCCTGCAGCTGAGGCCCAGCTCCCCGGGCTGGGTCCACGCTTGTGCTTCCCATGTTCTCCCACTGAGTTCTTGGCCCTTGCCTGTCTTCCTCACCTGGAGTAAAACCTTTTCCCACCTTTTCTGTAGGTGACAAGACTCTTGATGACTACAGCAAAAAAAAAAAAATGTCTGCAAGTTGCTTTTCATCTTCCTCCTTGGTCACAACATTGACTTTGGACACATGGAGGCTGTGAACCTGCTGCTGAGTTCCAGCAGATAAACGGAGAAGCAGATAGTGAGTATCACTGTGGGTAGAGGCGCAGAGGATGGCAGTGTGTACCTGGCTGTGCCCAAGGCCCTGTGCCCCAGGGACCCTCCGGCTCCTGTTCTGTTCCTGCTGACGTGAACCATGAGGTGGCTGCGTGGAGATGCATATCTGGCCTGCGTTAGTGCGTAGTGCGGAGTCCGAGCGCTCCTGAGACCCCAGTCCATCCCAGCACTCCTGAGCCCTTTGGGAGCCAGGAATGCGACAGAGGGTCTCTGATTCCTGGGCGAGGTGGTTCTCATGAGGTGGACATCCCCTTCCTGCTTTTTCTTCAAAAGAAGTTTTTGGAGTCAGGGTTTCATGTTGTTGCCTGGGCTGCAGTGCAGTAGTATGATCATAGCTCACCACAGTCTTGACCTCCTGGGCCCAGGCAATCCTCCCATCTCAGCCTCCCAAGAAACAACTACAGGTGTGCATCACCATGCCCGGCTAATTTTTTGGTCTTTAATAGAGATGAGGTGTTACTATGTTGCCTACGCTGTTCTCCATCTCCTGGGCTCAGGCAGTCCTCCTGCCTCGGCCTCCCAAAGTGCTGGGATTATAGACATGAACCACTGCACCCGGCCTCCTGCTACTTTCTTTACGTTCTCGTGTCTGACATGTCTGGAATTTTCCCTGTTGGCCTAGATGGGTGACAAATGAGCCCAGCCTGAGCTGCATTTGGCCTGCTGCTTCCCACAAGGCCAGCCTCAAGAGTGGGAGGTTGTTTCTCTGCGTGCAGGGCCTCGCTGACATACCATCCTGAGTGGACTTGTCCCATGGACCCATGCCCAGCTTAGTTTTTGAAATAGGTGCTTCCTCCATGCGCTGGAGTCACAGCTGCAGGGGGAGGGGTCCTCTGTCTCCTCCCAGTCCTTGCCCTACCAGGGACTGGGCACCCAGCCTTAGGGCTCTTCCCACCGAAACCTTCCCAGGGTTTGTAGGCTTAGCTCTCTGTTCTTCATGGAACCATGAGTTCTGTGTGTTTTTCCAGTGTTACAAAGTGACTTTAATTTTTTCAAAAATTTAACTTACAGGAACTAAAAGACACTCCAGGTGTCTCCGGGTTTTTATTAAGCTTTGATGTTTACTGAGCGAGCATTTATGGAGTGGCTGCTGTGCACCAAGCCTGTGCCAGGTTGGGGGACTTGGACATGGGGTCCAGAAGCAGGTGTTGTCTGGGGAGATGGCCTCACATAGCCCCACAAAAACAGAATAGCAGGCCTGGCCAGTGCCCCAGAAAATACTGAGGGAGGGATGCAGGCGTGCTATGCTGATGTTGGGGTGAGGGGGAGATGATTGCAGGGCTGCAGACAGAAGTAGCAGGGCCAGCAGACCACATAGTGCCCGCCAGAGCCCTGGGCGTGAGAAAAGGGACTGGCAGGGCTATGGTGGCTGGAAGGGGGTGCTCCCTGCTAGTCTTTTGGGAACCTTTATCCTGGGTTGTCAATGATCGGATGGTCCTCCTGGATGAGGAGGGTGTGACCCATGTGGATGGCTGTGAAGAGGTGGCAGTGACACAGGACTGGCTGGGACACTTGGGCACAGATTCAGGAGCAGTAGGCAGCAGTCATTTGGGTTTCTGGAAATCATTGTAGTAGAAATCAACATGTCAGTGAAGGCTCCTTCTCTTCCAGAGTTGAGGACAGTGTGACCCACAGGGAATGAGCTGTGCTTGGGTCTGGTTCCCATTGGCATCTGGCTAACAGTTGACCCTAGTTGGGCTCGCCCCCTGTGGATGTGGTCCCATGGCAGCATCACGAGAAGGGCGCCCTTCGCTTCCCGACCAGAGCCGACACTTCTGTGGTAGCTGGCGAGTCCTGTGTCATGCCCCCCATGGCGGGTGCTGGGCCAGTAAGCCGTGCTGGAGTTTGTGGAAGGCCGTGGTGTCTGCATCGTCATGTTCCAGGTCATGGGGCCATGGGGCACCCAGAGCTTCACATAGGTGCTGTTCTCTTGGCTTCCTGAAACCAGGGCTACCTGTTCATCTCTGTGCTGCTGAAATCCAACAGTGAGCTGATCCGCTTGATCAACAGTGTCATCAAGGATGACCTGGCCAGCCAGAACCCCACCTTCATGAGCCTGGCCGTGCACTGCATCGCCAATGTGGGCAACTGTGAGATGACTGTGGCCTTCACCGGTGAGATCCCCAAAGCCTCATGACCAGGTACATCTCTGCCACATGCCTCCCTTGTGTTCAGTACCCAGGTGTGTAGCCGCTCAGCTCACAACCTGATGCAATCTCCAGTCTCATGGAGGGGGCCGCAGAATGCAGCCCAAAGTGGGATCAAGAAATGACAAGCCTGGATCTCAGGGGACATCCAGTCAGATGTTCCCTCCCTGGTATCGTGAGATTTCAAAAACAGGTCAAAGAGAAAGTGCCCGGACCCTGCCAGCTACAGCCAGGCTGGGAAAGGCTTGAGTTGCCAGGGCCGCCAGGAAGGAGCCACCAGGTCTTTTTGTGGGGCAGCTGGCTCTTCATCTCACCCTTTCCCAGAAGTATCTCCGAGGATGCGGTCGGGCCCCAGATCCTGAGACTCTTGTCATCTGTCCCCCCCTCACTTGGGGCTGAGGAACTGGCTCTAGATGAGTTTCGGGCAGCCTCGGCCTGCCCTGGGGCCGTGGGGCCTCTCTCAGATGTGGCCTCCACCACCCACGCATCCAGAGTGCTCTGCTGAGTTGGAAAACTAGCACGGCCACATCTGGTGAGCTCCAGCAGGATACGGGGGGCCCAGGACAGCGTGTCAGTGGACTGAGCGGGGCCTTCATGCCATGGAGTGGGTGCCCATCCCCCTCGGCCCACAGTACAGACTGGAGCAGAGGTGGTGGGAGGGCATCAGAATAGCAGGTCTTGGCTCCCATGGGCCCCCGGGTCACGTCTCAGGCATTTCTGTCACAGAGGATGCAGCACTATGCTGTCCTGTCAGTGGGAACCAGCGTGCTGCTCCACAATGTACTCTGCAGGTGCCCACAATAGAGAGTGAGGCCACCCCCCAGTGGCCTGACCACAGTGGAGGAGGGTTGTGGGAGGGGAGTGGAGGTAGGTGGAGCAGCCAGGCTGCAGAGAGACCAGGGAGCAGCTTAGAGGAAGTAACAACTCAGAAGTGTGGGATCTCAGAGGTGGGGACAGCAGTAGGACGTCCAGAAGGGCAGTCACACAGCCGAGGAGACAGTGGGCACCAAAGGACACCATCCATACACTCTGTGAGTTCAGACCGCAGGGCATGTGGTGGGGCCCTAGAACAAACAACCATGATGAAGGAGACTTGATAAGATCCGAGGGGGTGAGGAGGCTGGGGGTCAGAAACACACAGTTCAGACGATTCTGGCTTGGGGCTGTCTGGCACCCTCTGCACCTCACCTGCTAGGGTGGCCTCAGGGTCACGAGCAAGGTCTCCTGAACCTCTTGTTCCCTCAAGTCACTGTGTATGTCTTGGAGGAGCATGCAGATAGATGTTCCTGTAGTAAATGACATGCTGCATGTCCCTAGTGACAGGAGGGACGGTGAGCCCCATGTGCAGAGAGGAGGGTCTGGCAGAAGACACTGCCTGCCACTGGGAGGGACCGTAGGACCTAGTCTGTGCTGCCCAGTGTGTGGTCCCACAGGATAGAGGTCACAGGCAGCCATGCTGCAACCTCAACTCAGGTGACTCCTCGAAGGACCCACTCTGTCCACCCGGCCAGGTGGTGGGTGACTCACTGCTAGGGAAGAAGCACCTTGGTTGGAGATCTGCTGTTGTGTCTTCACCTGGGGGCGCGTTCCAGCAAGGTGTGTCAGGTCAGTCCTGTCCCCAGAGGTAGGGACATGGGCAGGATGAAGGAAGAGAACTGCTGCCGCATCTCTGTGACCCTGTGTAAGGGGAGTAAAATTATATGAAGGATTGGGTCAAGGCACTCGCTTCATCCCTCTTTTGACCTGAGTTACATAACATGTTAATAATTGGCCCTACTCCCCTCCTAGGCGCCCGGCCAGCGCCTGGACAGGGGACTAAGGAAGACCATTTGTCTTATGAAGATATGAGAGTCAGACTCAGTCCAGCTCAGGATCTCTGGCCAAGATCCAGGGTTGTGAACTGATAACTACTTTTATGTTACGAAACATATGTTATGAAACCAATGGGCTTAGTGCCACCTTTGTCTAGGACTCCTAGAAAAAGGAGAGGACCCAGGGCTAGTGAGCGAGAATCCCGGGTGAGCTCCATGCCCTTATGCTGGAAGGATTGACGCCCGTGATGCTGTTTGGGAGGTTCCTCAAACTCCGGTGCTGACAGATGGACTGTAAAGGGTTGACGCCCGTGATGCTGTTTGGGAAGTTCCTCAAACTCCGGTGCTGACAGATGGACTGTAAAGGGTAAAATCCCTATTTGCTTAATGTGATTTTGTCCGCTTATGAATTATGATGTAGTCTGCTGTTGTCTCTTCCCGTCTCTTCCCTTTTAATAAATCTTTCATCTTCATACTTTTCTGGTGTGAGTGTACGTTTTGTTCAGCAGATCGTTGCCATTAAATTAAAGTCCGTGCACGGCATCATTAATTAGTTTTCCTTAATGCGACACCCTGGTGGGCCTATTGCCTCCCAACTGCTTAGCGAGGTCAGGCAGGAGCAGGAGCAGGGCCCGGATCACATCTGTGCCCTCCGCAAGCACGTCAGTAGCAGGCAAAGGAGCCCCAGGCCGTCTGCTACCCACTGCATCTGCAGTGAACCCAAGCCCCATGTGCCTACCCTCTGCTGTGTGGCAGGGACAGAGCACCCCGGTCCTAGGATGCTGGCTCTCCCAGCCAAGCCGCCAAGGTGAGGGCACATAATGGTTGGAAGGTGGGTGGCTACGGGAAGATGCTTGCAGATATGGGGAGAAGCAGAGCCAGTCACCCATGAGTCCCGCCGGAGGCCACTGTGGTGGGATGGTGTGTGGAGGGAGTGCTACAGCTTCCCATTTGCTAAGCTTGTTGATGGGAATGAAAGTCCCTGCCATCCTAGGGCCTCGGGTAGCGGTGGGGTCCTCTGGGCTGGGGCGTCCTCAGCTTCCCCCTTCCTGGGGGCAGTGCCAGGACATCTTAGCCACCAGCCGCTGCTTGCTCTGGACACAGGGAAGAATGTTGGACACAGGCAGGGGCAGACAGGGTTGACTGTCACTCTGGTTGAAGAGGTCCCGAGAAGATCAGAGATTTCCAGGGAGACAGAATTCTGTGACAGTGTGCGGCCCTCGACTTCTCTTGTGATTGTTGGTTATTAAGTACACTTTGTAAAAAGAAAAGTGTGGGGGAGGAGTGGGAACAAAAAAGAGAAGTGTGGTTCAGGGAACCAGGGCACAGGTTGAATGTGGTCAACCCACATGGTCAGCATTAGGGGAAAATACTACAGTTGACGTTTCCAGAGGCGAGAGAGTTGCCTCACAGCAGGCCTCTCTTGTGGTTCATGGAGCAGAAACCTTCAGAGCAGAACCCCTCAGGAGGAAGGGCACAAATTGGCCTTGCCTTGAGGGCTGTACAAGCTATCAGGGGCCTCTACACCAGACCCACCTGCTTCTCATCTCCGGGAGACTCAGAGGTATTCTCAGTGCTGTGTGCAACTCCTTGAGGCCACGTGATTTGAGTGACTCCTTGTGTCTTTCAGAGACATCATGGACAGTGTGAAGCAGAGCATGGCCCTCTGCTGCATCTGTACGGGACGTCTTCTGACCTTGTCCCTATGGGCGACTGGATATCCCACGTGGTGTACCTCCTCAACGACCAGCATCTGGTGAGTGTTCCTGGAGTCCTTCACCCTTCCACCCCAGCAGCCTTCCTCAGGATAGCCGTTGGAAAAGCACCTGCTGTGACACTTGGGAGGCCCAGGAGAGCGTCCTGCCAGAGCCACTGGACTGCATGCTTGGGGTGGGGTATGCATCGGACCCACTACTAGGCTGAGGGGCCTTTCCTGGGAAGGATGAGTAAGGTTCTGTCTCTGGCTTATCCTGTAACTGTTGCTTGGCAACACCTGCCTGGTTGAAGTGATTCCTGCCGGGCATCCTGCCAGCTGCTTGACTTAGGGCTGTGGTGGGGTATCCTACAGCCCTCTGCTGCATCTGTACGGGACGTCTTCTGACCTTGTCCCTATGGGCGACTGGATATCCCACGTGGTGTACTTCCTCAACGACCAGCATCTGAGTCCCGCTCTCAGCTCTAGCATGCAGCCCTGTATCGATGAGACCACCAGCCAGGCCCAGTAGCTGTCCTTGCATTGTAGAAGAGGGGTGGAGGCTTAGGACCAGTGAGTGACACGTCCAGGTTTGGAGTGCCCACACTCCAGGGGAGGGACAGCTCGAGGGCATGAACCCCAGGGGTGGGGTCCGCAGAGTTGTCACTGTGCCAAGTGGGTGCAGATGTTGGATGGAGTGTCCTTGTTCACCCTGGATCCTGTTGTATGAATGAGAGGATTCGAATCAACACTGCTGAGTAGATAGCATGAGCGTGTAAGCTGGTTTCTATACCTGGGAGGTTGTGTTGGGGCAGGAGGACCCCGGGGAGGAGCTGAGAATGTTGCTGCCAGCTGCTGACCATGAGTGCTGTGCAGTATGTCCATGCCAGGCTCTTCCTGTGGGGCCAGAAGATGCTGCTGCAGCCTGTCAGCTGCAAGCCCACATTTTACCCACTGTAGGCCCTGGGAGGTAGTGGGTTTGTTCCCATTTTGCAGATGAGGAAACTGAGGCTCAGAAAGATTAAATGGCTTCTGATAGGCCCAGGCTTGAACCTTGACTGTGTGGAGGGTATGAAGGGCGCCTGCTGGGGCCTTTGGTTGTCTCACAGTGTGCAGATGAAGCAGCAACGAGTGGCCCAACAGGCAGGGCTTAGTCAGTGGCCGCACCTGCTGCTGGCAGGGCCAGGGATCCCGCTTTCTGTGCTTCCTGCAGACAGAATCTGTGGGTCTCCCCTGGGATTCTGGCAGGTACCGTTGCCATCCCTCTCACTATGGAGGGAAGCTTTCAGGGCCACGGCCACCCGAGTGATTTCCGGGGGGTGGGAGCTCTTCCTCAGATAGCCATGAGGCCGCCTCTCATTGTCCATTCATGGTTTTGTGACCCAGCTACTCGGTTTGTTTTTTGTTTTCACACTTGTGGCTTTGTTTGACCAGTGTGTTGGTTGGTCGATGTGTTTCTGGTCATAGGGGACAGCCTGATGTCGGTCAAGGTGGAGGGTGCCACGGCCAAACCCAGGAGGCCTTGCTGCCTGGCGCCTTTCTCATCTCTGTCATGGTCACATGCTCTCTTGTCTGTCAGGCTGCCGCCTTCCCATGGCTCTGGCTTTTGTAGGTCAGCTTCTAGCTGTCATATGAAGAAGGCCTGGGAGCAAGCTAGCCCGATGCCCTTCAGAGAGCCGTGGGGAGCAGAGGCCTGTGGAGAGGGATGGGGAGGTCAGGGCAGCACCGGGTGGATGAGGCTCAGGCACTCGACTGTCGTTGGTGTGCAGAGGGCCCTGTGTGGTGGGCAGTGACGTGGTTTGCTCGCTACACTGGGCACTCTGCTGGTCCTGTGGTCCTGGGCCCTGAGGCTGGTGTCGTGACAAGTTGACCATTTGCAATGGTGCAGTCAGGTTGGAGTAGATGGGGACGTGAGCTGCTGTCTGGAGAAGGGTCAGGACAAGGTGGGGCTGGAGGCCAGTGAGGAGACATCGAAACACCCTCGCTACAGCCAAAGGGTAGGGTCATGTGCCACATGCCCGAGTGGTGCAGGTCCATCCCTCATGTGGCTTCCTGCAGAGTCTCAGTGCAGAGTAGAGAAGGCCCAATGCCGGCGGCAGGCCGAGGGCCATGCCATGAGCTGTTGTGGGCCTCGCCCGATCAGGTCCACAGGCGCACCCTACTTGCAACTGGGCCTCAGCAGCCCAGTGGGAAGCAACTCTACCCTGAAGTGTGCACCTCCTGGCTACCCGGTTTTTTAGGAATTCTCTGTTGGACATGGGAAGGTCTGTTGGTGCTGACTTTGCCTGCAGAGAATTAGAGGAGTGAGACCCATGAGATCTGTTTCCCTAGGCAGTGTTCACAGTTCCATTAGAAAGTGAGGGGAGCTGCTTCTTCAAGAAAACACCAAATGGCGGATGATGCTGGTGCAGGGGGAGGACCCGAAGGCTCTAGGGACCCCGGAATCGGAAGCCGCAGCAGCCGCCGTGGAGGTTTTAGCAGCGGCCCGTGGTGCTGAGGTTGGGGACGCGACCGTGGAATTTGCAGCGGCAAGGCTGAGGACTGGGAGTGGATGGACGCCCATCCCCAGGCTGGGCTTCCTGGTCGAGGACATGAAGATCAAGTTGCTGGAGGAGATCTACTTCCCATCAAGGAGTCTAAGATCATCAAGTTCTTCCTTGGCACATCTCTGAAGGCTGAGATTTTGCAGATCATTCCCATGTAAAAGTAGACCCGCACTGGCCAGTGAACCAGGTTCAAGGTGTTTGCTGCCATTGAGGACTACAGTGGCCATTTTGGTCTGGGTGTTAAGTGCTCCAAGGAAGTTGTCACTGCTATCTGAGGTGCTATCATCTTGGCCATGATCTGCATCATCTCTTTGTGGATAGGCTACTGGGGAAACAATATTGGCAAGCCCCACACTGTCCCTTGCAAGGTGACCAGCCACTGCAGCTCTGTGCTGGTGTTTCTCATCCCTGCCCTCAAGGGCACTGGCATCGTCTTGGCCCCCATGGCTAAGAAACTGCTGGCATCGATGGCTGCTACACCTCAGCCAGAGGCTGCACTGCCACCCTGGGCAACTTTGCCAAGACCACCTTTGATGCCGTCTCTAAGACCTGTAGCTCCTTGACCCCTGACCTCTGGAAAGAGACTGTATTCGCCAAGTCTCCTTATCAGGAATTCTCTGACCACCTTGTCAAGACTGTCACCAGAGTCTCCATGCAGAGGATCCAGGCTCCAGCGGTGGCTACAACACAAGGCTTTTTACAAAAAATAAAGTGAATCAAGTCCATAAAAAAGAAGAAAGCAAGGAGAAAGTCAGGAGGCTCCCTGGGGGTGCTGTGGTGTTCCCATAGATTCTCAGCAGCAGTGCCCTGTGCCCCACACCAAACCAGAACCAGGAGGGCATGCAGGTGGGAGTGGGGCAGTAAGTAAATTACTCGGGTAGACATTTCCTGGCACACTGCACGTCACCAGAGCCAGCAAGCCCCGTTCCTTCCACCTCATTGTCTTGTATTTGTGAGGGAACTAAGATATCAGGTACCATGAGGAGCCAGTGACTGTCATGGCACAGTGGGGACCTCCATGCTCCGAGGAGGCCACTGAGGCCAGTTGGAGCAGGGTTTCCATGGAAGGGGTCTCGTGTGTAGTGCCTGGGTGCCCCATGCAGCCTGTGGAGACACAACCAGGACCACTTTTCACAAAGGCAAAGGGTCTTTTTTTTCTTCCTGTTTCTTGTGGTCTCATCTGGGTTGTAGAGATTCAAGTGAGTCTGAGGAAACTGTCTCGGGCAGTGAACATGGAGACATTTGACTCAGAAGCAGCAAGTACAGATGAATGTCCCAAGAGGGTCAGTCGGGGTGGAGACCGCAGCCCTGAACCTTGCCTTTAGGACCTGAGGCTCATTTGTAGGGCCCCAGCCTTGCCTGCAGGGCCCCAGTTGCCCTGACCTCTGTCTCCTGCACCCGAGTAGGGTCTGGACTGACGTGGCTGCGTTTCCCAGTTTTCACAGAGAAGCTGGAAAAGGAGAATGGCCCCATCTCAGGCTGTGATAGCACATTTGTCCCTCGGAGTACGCCTGAGGCCAGAGTGGTGGGGCCTGCCAGCAGGTTGCTCTCAGTTTAAAGTTTCACCTGGAAACGCGTTGAAAAAGTAGTCAGCTTCAAGTCTTGAATGTCCATGCTGTTTTTCTTTCAGGGTGTGATACTGCTGTGTTAAGTCTGGTCACCACTTTAGTGCAAAAGAACTCAAAAGAGTTTAAGACCTCTGTCTCGCCGGCTGTCTCTAGATTAGCAGAATAAATCTGATTCTGGGGTATGGGAGTCAGGCGGACTTTGTCTTATTTAACTTATGTATTAGTTTACTTTTAGAATGCAGGGTTTTGGCTCAGCTTGTAAATTCAGGGATGAAAACCATCTCGATTAGTATTTGTTTTCTTTCGACCTTTTGTTAACAGAGAAATATCCTGTCTGGGCAGGGTGTGGTGGCTCACACCTGCTTGCCCACCACTTTGGGCGGCAGATCAGGAGGATTGCTTGTTGCCAGGAGTTTGAGACCAGCCTAGGCAACATTTGGAGACCCTGTCTTTATAAAAATGTAAAAAATTAAAAGAAATAAAGAAAGAAAAATACCCTGTCTGTATGTGAGGGCAGTGCATTGTCACTGTCACGGGTAGGTGGAGGAACAGCACCCCAGCTTTTGTCCCCTGTTGAAGGGAGTCCATCATGGGTGCCCACTCCTCACTGTAGTTTCCCCACCTGAGCAGGTGTCCTAACACCTGTCACATGGCTCGGATCGTTTGGAATTTTATGTCAGTGGCTCATATAACACCTGGCCGTTGGCATCTGACTTGTTTGCTTAACACTGTGGAGTTCTCGTGTTTTGTCCCTGTTGTATGCTCACTTTTGATGCTGCACAGAATTCGATGGCGTGAGTCTCCTTCTGGAGGCCGCCCACTGCCCTGCTGTGGGGCATGTAGCTCCTCCCCGCCCCGCTCTTGTGACCGGCCTGGTGTGCCAGCCTCGGATGTCTCTTGGGGCACGTGTGTGCTGCTGTGGGTGTCTGGGCGTGTCCTGACTCCCCAACTGTGCTGTGGCAGTGGCTCCCCAGCTTGAAGAAACAAAGGGTGCCAGCTTAACTGGTAATGGGATTGTGCCAACCACGTTCCCACCAGCAGTGTGCATGGTCTTACTGTGCCGCTTCTGGGCAGCCCTTGGCAGGGCTGCTTCCTCGGGTTTTAGCCATTCTGGGTATGTAGTGGTCTCACTGTCATGTGAGTCTACATTGTCTGCATGGTCAATGAGGTTGGGCAACTTTGCATGTTGATGGGCTACTTGGGGGCCTTGTTTTGTGATGTGCCTAAGTCTTGCTCATTTTTGTACTCTTGCCAATTTTTGTTTTGTTTTATAGAAATTCTTGATATACTGTAGGTAGGAGCACTGTGTTATATTAGAGGGCACCATACATATTGCCAACATTCAACCACGGTATTCAAATATGTCGCCTTTATATGGTTCAACCTAATCTGTGTGTCAAGATCTTGCTGTACTTTGCAACTTCCCATCTTACTGTCTTTTTTTTTTTTGCGTCAGAGTCTCATTCTGTCACCGAGGCTGGAGTGAAGTGGCACACTCACGACCACCGCAGCCTCAACCTGCTGAGCTCAGGTGATCCTTCTGCCTCAGCCTTCCAAGTAGCTGAAACTACAGGCGTGCACTACCATGCCCGGCTAATTTCTTGATTTATTGTAGAGATGAAGTGTCACCTTGTTGCCCAGGCTGGTCTTGAACCCATGGACTCAAACAGTCCTCTCACCTCAGCCTCCTAAAGTGCTAGGCTTATAGGTGTTAGTCACCATGCCCAGCCTTACTCTCTTAATAAAGTTTTCTGTCATCAGAAACTGTTTTTTTTTTCCCCCTGTGTTTTCACCCTGTTGCCCAGGCCCAAGTGTTCTGGCACAGTCATGGCTCACTCACTACAACCTTGGTTTCTTGGGTTCAGGCAGTCCTCCCACCTCAGCCTCCCAGCTAGCTGGGACTGCAGGGACTACAGGGGTGTGCCACTATGCCTGGATAGTTTCTTAATTTTTTTGTAGAGAGGAGGTCTCGCTATGTCACCCAGGCTGGTCTCGAACTCTGGGCCTCAAATAATCCTCCCCCCTTGGCCTCTCAGCCATTTGTGCTTTTTAATGTCGTCAGGTTTAATAATCCTTTCCTTTTTAGTGAGTGCTTTTTGTTCCCTGTTTATGAAGTCTGTTCCTCTTCTGAGGTCTCATACTTAGATTGACAGTCTGTTGGATTTCTGGTTTCTGTGTGGGGTGTGTTTTTTTTTCATGTGGTGTCTAGTGGTCCTGGCACCACTCCTGATGAGCCCCTCTGGCTCTGTAGTGCCACCTTTGTCACAACCCATGTGGGTCTGTGCCATTGGTCTCTGCTCATCCTGGCCCCAGCAACAGCACCTTGATTACTGGGTCTTCATCAGAAATCTTGATGTCAAGTAGAGAACGTCCTTGCACCTTGTTCCCACTCCCCCAAAGCCTGGTTGGAATTTTGATTGGGATTGTCTTTGTAGATCAGTTTTGGGAGAATTAAAAATCTTTATACAATATTGAGTCTTTTAGTCTGTAAATGTGCTTTATCTGTCCAGTCATTTAGTCTTTAATTTCCCTCAATACAGTTTTTTTTTTGAGTTGGAGTCTCACTTTGTTGCCCATACTGGAGTACAGTGGCATGTTCAAGGCCACCACAGCCTCTACCTGCTGGGCTCAGGTGATCCTTCCATCCAAGTAGCTGGAACTACAGGCACATGTCACCCTACCTGGTTAATTTTTTTATTTATTGTGGAGATGAGGTCTCACCAAGTTGCCCAGGCTTGGCTTGAACCCCTGGGCTCAGGCAATCCTCTCGTCTCAACCTCCCAAAGTGCTGCATTTATAGACTTGAGCCACCACACCTGACCAATAAAGTTTTTAAATTTGTTTTTACTGTGATGAAATGTATGTAACATCAATGTTGCCATCTTAATTCTTTTGAGTTCCAGCATGAAACATTCAGAATGCTGTGCAGCATCCACACCGTCCATCTCCAGAGCGCTTTCATTTTGTAAGACTAAACCTCTATTCCCATTAAACAATAATTCCCTAGTCCCGGGCAACCCGCATTATACTCTCTCTATGAAATCGACAACACTCGGTACCTTTTGTGAGTAGAATCACACAGTGTTTGTCCTTTTGTGACTGACATATTTCACTAAGCATGATGTCCTCCAGGTCCAACCATGTGGTGGCCTGTGTCAGAATCTCCTTCCTTTTCAGGTCTGGGAATATTCCACTGTCTGGATGGATCACACTTTGTGTATCTGTTCATCTGTCCATGAACACTAGGGCCACTTCCACATTTTAGCTGCTGTGAACTTGAGTGTGCAGGTATCTCTGAGACTCTGTCTTCAGTTCTTTTGAATAAACACCCAGAAGTGAATTCCTGGATCACATGGCGGTTCTAGTTTTGGTTTCTTGAGGAACTGCTGCATTTTTCCACAAGTGGCTGCTTCATTTGACCTTCCCTCTTCCAGTGCTAAGATTCCAGTTTTCTCCACACCTCAGTCACACTTGCTATTGTTTTTTTGTTTTTTTTTAAGAAAGCAGAATATATTCAGAGGACAGAAAAGCTCCCACAGTGGGAGGGGCCTGAGGGGGTTGCCTATTTGCTTTTTGACAGCAACCACCCTTGGGGAGGGGAATAAGGGGTTTATTGTTGCTTTGATTTGCATTTCTCCAATGATCAGTGATGCTGGGAATCTTCATGTACTTATTGGTTATTTGTATATCTTCTTGGGAAAATGTTTATTCAGGTCCTTACCCATTTTTGGGTTGGGTTGTTTGCTTTTTTATTGTTGAGTCTTAGGAGTTCTCAGTGTACTCAGGATATTCATCCATGATTACATATATGATTAACAAATATTTTCTTCCATTCTGTGGGTAGCCTTTTTACCCTGTATTTTTTTTTTTTTTAGTAGGAGTCTCACTCTGTAGCCCAGGCTGGAGTGCACGGGCACGCTCATGGCCATCGCAGCCTCAACCTGCTGGGCTCTTGTGATCCTTCCACCTCAGCCTCCCAAGTATCTGGAACTACAGGCACATGCCACCATGCTTGGCTAATTTTTTGATTTATGGTAGAGATGAGGTCTCGCCAAATTGCCCAGGCTGGTCTCAAACTTGTGGGCTCAGGCAGTCCTCTCACCTCAGCCTCCCAAAGTGCTGGGATTATAGGCGGCTACCCTGTGTCTTTTCTTCAGAAAATTTAAACATTTCTCATGAAGTCTAACGTATTTTTTACTTCCTACACCTCTGGTGTGTCACATCCAAGGAATGCAATGTTGTGGAGCCTTTGCCTTGCGTTTTCTACTGAGAGTCTTATGTTTTTAGGTGTTTGGTCCGATTTAACTTCCTTTTGTATATGGTGTAAGGTAAGAGTACAGCTTCATTCTTTGGCATGTAGATATTCCATTTCCCCAGCATTGTTAAAAAGACTGTCTTTTCCCCATGGAATGGTCCTGGCACCTTGGTCAGAACAATTGGACCACATACTGTACGGGTGCTATTCGCATGCTGATCTGGGACTTGGCAACTTTCCCAAACTCACCTAATAATTTTAATAATATTACTTTCTCCCTGTATTTTTATTCTTTTCCTCTACTTTCTTTGGGGTAATTTGCTAGTCTGTTTCTAAATCCTTGAGATGAATTTTTGCTGTTTTTCTCTTTAAATTTGTTTTAAATATGTGCATTTAAAGTTCTAAGTTTCTCTGATTTAAAGCTCTAAGTTTCTGTCTGCAACACAGTGCACGTTTCACAGACAGCTGGTGTTGGCTGTGTGTCTGTGTTACACATGAGTGGTGTAAGTCTCGTCTTTTCTGCTTGGTATTTGTCCTGTGGGGTCCTCTCCTTAGCAGACAGCCTGGTGCTCACCTCTCTGCTGGAGAGTTTCCACAACCTGAATCTAGGCTGGTATCTTGCAGCTTAGGGCAAGGGTCAGGGTGAAGTGCTCTGAGGCCTGGCTTTCCCACATGACCTGGGGCCTGTGTTCATTCAGCGTCTGGATGTACCTGGGGAAGCCAGGGTGTGGGTATGGGAGTCACTGCTCTCCTCCCATCCAGGCCCTGCATGCCCAGCTCCTCCAGTTGTGAGGTCATGGGGGGAGCAGTAGTTTGCAGGAGTCACTGTCATCTAGTGAGGGAAGTGCTCAGCAATGGGCATATGCCGGGAGGCAACAGCTGACCATGGACTTTTAGTCCCCAGTTGTCCCAATACCAGTTACAGCAATCACATTAGAAAGAGCAGCATGGCACAAGAGCAGGAGTAGGGCCAGAGCAGGCAGCAGTTGTTCTGTTTCAGGAAGTATAGGCAGCCAGTGAAGGTTTTCCAGGCAGTAGATTTTTTCATGTGTGACTTATGATCTCTGCACAGTGGGAGAAGAAAATAGATGAAAGGAAGGACCTTAGTAAGGACTAGTTGAGTCTGCAGGAAAATGGGTAGGCCAGTTGTTAGCTGTGTTGTTCTGAACATGTAGACTGTGAACTAGCTAGGCGGGAATGCCGTTAACTGAAATGGGGAAGGGGGCTGGGGAGACTTTGGGGGCAGGATGGGAGGCAGAGCCGCACAGCAGGCTCAGACGTGTTGAGTGTGAGGTGCCTTTAGACACTGAGTAGAGACATCGAGAGGTTTGGGGAAGGTCAGATTAGGGAGGGGCGTGGAGTCCTCAGCAGGCGGAAGGCTCCTGTGCATCTGGGAGACAGGACAGATTGAGCCCTGGACACAGCACAGACAGGCCCCAGGGAAAAGAGGCAGAGCGGCACACAGAAGCCTCCTAGAGGGGCCAGTGCAGTTGGCTGTTTGCCTTTTGCTCTGACAGCGAAGCACCTCATTCCACCTTGTTTTTCCTTCTGTTTCATTAATGTAAACTTCCAATTCCAGAGCAAAAACAAAAATCATAGGTTATACAATCTTAACACCGAAATAGATGGAAAAATGAAATGTCATAGCTTTATTTCTTTGCAGCGGACTGAAACTACCCGTCTGCACACCATGTGGATGGAGAGTGTGAGTCTTGGCCCAGATGTCCACAAGGTAGCAAGAGTACTGGGAACCCCAAAGATTACTAGTCATCATTGCCAAGTCATCATTTATCATCATTGCCAAGTCATTTTTTATAATCTCACACATATATCTAGTGCCCTCAACTAAGACACTGAGTTGGCTGGGTGCAGTGTCTCATGTCTGTAATTCCAGCACTTTGGGAAGTCCAGGTAGAAGAATTGCTTGAGTCCAAGAGCTAGAGACCAGCCTGGCCAACAGAGCGAGACTTCATCTCTACAAAAATAAAATAAAAATATTAGCTGGGTGTCATGCCCAAGCCTGTAGGCTCAGCTACTTAGGAGGCTGAGGCAGAAGGATCACCTGAGCCCAGGAGGTCAAGGCAGCAGTGAGACATGTTCATGCCATTACACTCCAGCCTGAGCAACAGAATAAGACCCCAACTCCAAAAAAAGAAAAGAAAAATAAGTCCCCTATTCCTCCTTTGCTCTCCAGATCTGGTGCTTTTCAGAGTGAAGTGCTCTAACAGTTCAGTGTGCTCAGCCACAGACCAGATGGGGGCTCCTCTGGCTTTTGTACCTGGTATGAGCTGTTTTTTACATCCCATTAAAGCATCACAAGGCCAACCAGGACAAGAGGAGTGGGCTCTCTCCATGCACACCTGGGCCTCTTCCAGGAGGTCCACACACAGACTTCTCTCCCTTTGGTATCCTTGTCTGACACTGTCCCTTCTGCTGGGTAGAGCCAAGGGGAGGATATTCTGCCATAAATTGCTTTCTCCTCTAGGCAGATTCTTCTGCACTGTTCTATGAAATCCATGACTATGAGACTGACTTCCTTAAGATTCCTGCCCTAAGCTAGGCTCAGTGGCTCAGCCTGTAACCTCAGTGCTTTGGGAGGACAAGGTGAATGGATTGCCTGAGCCTGTGGGTTCGAGACCAGCCTGGGCAACTTGGGGAGACCTCGTCTCTACAATCAATCAAAAATTAGCTGGGTGTAGTAGTGTAGTTCTGGCTACTTGGAAGGTTGAGGCAGAAGGCTCGCCGGAGACCAGCAGTTCGATGCTGGGGTGATTGTGAGAACGCCACTGTACTCCAGCCTGGGTGACAGAGTGAGACTCCAACTCAAATGATAAACAAATAAATAATAGACTACATTACTAATTGTTGTTGGTTTAATTTTAGTGGCAACACGGGTACCAAGGCTAAAACATGAAAACTCATCTATTACTAGTGAACTCATTCCCTTTCTTTAGCTTCTGTGTTTTCGGAATATCACATTTATTCTGCATACAGTGAATTTTTATTTTTTGTATATTTGAGTTGGAGTCTCACTCTGTCTTCCAGGGTGGAGTGCAGTGGCAAACTCATGGCCACCGCAGCCTCAATTGCTGGGCTCAGGTGATCCTTCCACCTCAGTCTTCCAAGTAGCTGGGAGTACAGGCATGCACCACCACGCCTGGCTAATCTTTTGATTTATTGTAGAGAACAAGGTCTCACTGAGTTGCCCAGACTGGTCTCGAACTCCTGGGCTCAGGCAATCCTCTCGCCTCAACCCCTCAAAGTGCTGGGATTACTACTGGCTTGAGTCACCACAACCAGCCTACACTGAATTTTAAGAAGGAATATTGTAGATGAATTGAAAATCATGAGATGCCACAGTTTTTCCTCATCTGCTCCTCTGAAATCCCTCAGAGGTGAAGTGAGGCACCTGTTGGGGCAGTGCAACTGGTTTTATATACTAAGCAAGCAGAGGTTGTCCTAATTCTAAAAATATACTAGCTAATGCTGACTTCCCTCTCATCCAGATCAGGCAAATTAGGGGACTCAGATCCATGTTCCTACAAGTGAATGATGTGCCTGGCTTTCAGGATGCCCTTTCATTTCCAAAACTGAAGGCCCATGCAGAAAACTGTTACGGAAACATGGCTAACATTTAGGAGCAGTGCTGTGATGATTTGCATAGTACATGTTTCCCCAAAAGCCTAGGCAATGATGGTGCTTAAAAGAAAAGCCTCCATACGTGCATATGAGAACAAATTATCTTAAATGAAAATGTAAAAGGCTAGGTGTCCTGTTTCACACCTGTAATCCCAGAAATCTGGGAGACCAAGGCAGAATTGCCTAAGGCCAGGAGTTCAAGACCAGCCTGGAAAAGTAATAAGGCGTTATCTCTACAAAAATAAACATAAAATAAAAAAGTGTACTTGGAAGACTGAGGTGGAAGGATCGCCTAAGCCCAGCAGGTCAGGGCTGTGGTGACCGTGAGTATGCCTCTTCACGCCAGCCTGGGCGACAAAGAGACTCTGACTCAAAAAATTTAAAATAAATTTAAAAAGCTTTCGGGACGGCAGTGAACCAGTCTGCAGATGCCACCCCTGGAGTGGGACTGCCATTTCTTCTCTTTTGCTTCCCATTGCAACCAGTAAAGGCTATTAGTACTGTTAAATAAATAAATATCACCATTGCTGCAAAAACGATCCAGGCAGCTTCTGCTCAGTGAGTGCCTGCATGGTGACTTTCAACTCTGCAGGGTAGTTAGTTGCCACTCTCAGGGGTGCAGTACTATGTAAAAACAGGGGCAGGAAGAGAAACCACTATCTTTTGGTCCATCTTTGACCAGAGGGACAGCAAAATAAGGAAGGTCTAGTATTGGAGAGTTCAGACCTTGCTTTTTTGTTTCAGGCTTTGTGTTTGATTGCCGGTTTGCCTTGGGATCCTTTAGACAGCTCATGGGCCCACCTTAAAATGGGGGTAGACATTGTTGCTCTTCAAGGGAGTGACATGAAGGACTTGCTTAGGGGGTATTCTGGCAGTGGACAGGTGAGTCAAGGTGTGACTCCTTGCCTGCGAATGACTCAGTGTCCTTGACAGCCAAAGAGGAAGGAGGAGGACAGTCCAACAACATTTTGAATACTTCTTGATTTTGCAAAATTAGAAGATGAATAGCCTGGAAGTGTTGACATTTCCTTAGAGGCACTCTCGCTGGGCAGTGTGGCAGACAGGCCACAGGTGACATTTGGAGTGCTGTGGTTATGGGGATTCTGAGAACAAGCATGGCACCTGGCCTGTCTGCTGTACCCAGGAAAGGGCAGTCACAGGGTGAGGAAGAGCCTTGGCCATAGTCAAAGAGGAAGCCAGATTGCCAGGGTGGCTCTAGGGAGCAGATCAGGGGAGTGGACGTGGCGGGGAGGCCTTTGTGAACTCAAAGAAAGTGCTTTTTTTGCCAGGTAGTGAGCCCCTGGGTCTGGTGGGGGTGTTGAGCCTCTCCCCGCTGGTGACTGCAGTGAGGTGTGGGTGGTAGTGGAAGATGGCTTCCATTCCAAATTGCGACCTGGTTCACTTCCCCCAGACGCCAGAGGCCTGTCATCTGCTTTACTGGGATGTGCTGAGTGAAGGTGCGCTGGGGGTTCCGGAGTGACCACAAGTCTGGCGGGACCCCAAGCCATGCCCCAGGCTACTGCGGGCTTCATGAGCAGCAGAGCAGGGTCACGGCCCTTGTCACCATGGCAGGTGTGACTCCAGCGCCACAAGTCAGTGCTGGGCTGCATATCTGAAGGTGCCTCACCCCACCCTGCTTTGTCTCACCACCTGGCCACCTCTGGATGCAAGCAAGTCTCTAAAATGTGCTCCTACAGCCAGGAAACTACACATGGACTGGAAATCAAGGCTTGGACGCTTCAGCCAGAGGGACAGTGACTGCTGGGGACTACAAGAATCTATGTCAAAACAGTGAATCAGAAGCAGGAGCTGCTGGCGGGAGTGCTTTTATCTTTTTGTGTTGTTGTTTGTTTAAATGATAGGGGTGAGATTCTCCCCCTATGTTGCCCAGGCTGGTCTCGAACTCCTGGCCTCAAGCAGTGCTCCTGCCTCAGCCTCCCAGAGTGCTGGGATTACAGGGTTGTGCCAGTGCACCTGGCCATTTTCATCTTTAGTGGATTTTAAAGTTAATTTTTAAGTCAAGCCTTACATTTGGTGTGTCCCCTGAGAAGGGTGTGAAAGCCAGGACTTCTGAGCCCAAGCAAAACATCTTCACTTGTTTGTGACTTAGGCAAAACAGAACCATTTATATTCAAAGGTGGGCTTGGGGTAAAGATGGAAGACATCCAGTCTCTGAGACAGAACGCCTCTCACCAGACCGAGAAACAGAGTTTGGCCCTTCATTCCATGTGAAAAAGCCTCAATCCTCTTAGAAGCACCAAAATAGCCTCTATTCTATAAAACTGAAGTGCTCTCACCTGCTTGGTGGAAACCTCACAGCCAGAAGATATCTTGTTAATCAAAAAATGGTTTTCTTTTTAGCCGTGGAAAGGAAATTAACTTCAAATCCACATGAATACGGGCTACAGCCCCAAGTGTGCTCTAGGAGGCTGTATTAAATGCCAGGCAAGCTCAAAACAAATGCAGAATCAGGAGTCTACCACATAATTGCGGCCTTTTAAGTTGTTGCAAAGACAAACAGGTGTCACTTGTGGGAAGTCTCCAGTGTTCTTAAAAGTCAAAGATGCTCACACTTGTAATCTAGCACCTTGGGAGGCTGAGGCAGGAGGATTGCTTGAGCCTGGGAGTTTGAGGCTGCAGTGAGCTGTGATTATGCTACTGCATTCCAGCCTGGGAGACGGAGTAGGACTCTGTCTCTAAAAAATGTTTAAAACTTTTATCTGAAGTCAAAAGAGTGGTGAAGAGAACCCAGAACGTGGAGCTGGGTGGCCTTAGACCAGTCTTTTCTGTGTTTTTTCTTGTTTCCTCATCTGTGGGATCTCAGGGTGTGGTGGTGGTAGAGTCCTGCTGCTGCCTTAGTGGGCTCCCATGGACAGTGTGACACATTAGAGCATTTAAAAAAACACTTAAAATTATTTTGGCTTATATAAGTAATACATGTTCGCTGTAAAGAGCTTGAAGAATAAAGTAGAAAGAAGGATATCACCTGTTACCACACCAACCACAGCTGACTAGTGTTCTTCTGGCGTTTTTTCCATACATATTCAGTGTGGTATCTCAGATTACAAGCTGTTATGAAACCTGCTCTTACACTGCAACTTTTTTTTAGCATGTTACCATCTCACCAGATTCTTCACACCATGACCCACATCTGCTTGGGACCCTGAGGAGGAGCAGGACTGAAGCCAAGGCTTTACTGTTGGCAAACAGTCCTTACTGTTTTTCCCAGTTCTGAGGAACATAATCTCTTCATTGTTTCTGTAGTGCAGTGGTACACAGAGGGAAAGGGGGTGATTTTGTCCCCCAAGGAGCATTTGTCAAGATCTAGACATTTTTGTCACAAGGTGGGGAAGTACTGCTGGCATGGGGTGGCTGGAGGCCAGGGATGCCTCTGGATGCATGTCACCATGGAGCCATCAGGCCCGACAACTGCAGAAACCATGCTGGAGGCTGGTTCCTCCCTCATCCAGAAGATACTGCCTTACAGTGGAAGGCCCAGGTGCCCCATCCAAGAGGTCTCCCTACATCCTTTTATGCCTAGGTTCTGTGTTGGGCAGGGAGGACATGGTGCTTAGACTGCCCATATTGATTGTGATTTCAGGGAGAGGTAAACTCACCCATTACAGTCTCTGGAATCCTGAGGAAAGAGGATTTCAAAAAGTACAAAAAGTCTGTACTGTGTGATGGAAGTTTTTGTGAAAACCATTCCCCTGCCTGGTCTCAAGAAGAATCAACACTGCCAGAGGAAATAAGTGAGAAGTAAACTTGAGGCAAGGGCAGGAAGGACTACAAGTGGAACACCAGGCACCTGGGAGAGCAGTGGTGGCCCCGTGCAGCTCCGAGTCCCTGGAGGCAGGCTTCTCACCTCAGGTGTGGGGACAGCTGGGCCCCAGGGGAGTGGGAGGGCATGGGAGCATGTACCTGGTGACTGGGTCCGAGGCCAGGTGAGTTGAGGCCCAGCCTCAGAAGTCCTGAGCCAGAGCCCGCCCACCGAGGCCTTCCAGGCTGCCTGCCAAGGTGCCACAGGGTGATGAGGCTCAGGTCTCTCCATCACTGTGGATGTAGGAGTGTGCCGTTTTGAGAGCCCACATGTGAAAAGGGGGGCATTGAAACATCAAGAAGTGACTGGCCCACCTGAGCAGGCCTTCAGCGACTGTGTTCAGTAACTCAGCGTGGTCGGGCTGTGAGTTGACTCTGCTCAAGCTGGTTGCAAGGGGTCTGACCCTGGGGGGTGCCTCAGCTGGAGCCCAGCCAGGAGCAGGAGGAAGGGTAAGGAGGGCCGGGGTGTGGGGGCGCAGGCAGGACAAGAAACCCTTGCCTCACTGCAGGGTACCCTGTCCCTGACTTGGCGGTCATTCTGATGCCACTCTCAGGGAGCCTCAGCAGGTGACACAGCAGAACTGGAGGGCTTCACCAGCTATCTCCCCTGAGCTGTGTCCCTTCCTCACTGCCCTCAGCTTCCCTTTGCAGAGCGGCTCACCTCCTAGGCCTGCCCAGGCTGTTCTGGGGCTGTTCTCATCCTGCCCTTTTTCCCGAGTCTCCAGACATGCAGTCCACGGTGTGACGCAGAAGAGGATGCTGAACAGAGAAAATGGCCTCCGAACTGGTACCCAGGGACAAAGGATGGATGCAGAGACCTCTCCCCCCTCAGGCTTCTGCACCAGGGGACCTGTCCCCCCCAACACACACACACCCCTCCCCCCAGCGGTGTACACTCAGTGAGGTAGACTCTCCTCCAAGTCAGGCCTACTCTTGGGGTCCCCAGACTCCAAGCCCAGTCCCTGTCCCGGTAAAGGCTGCTGGGAGCCCTCCCCTGCCTGTACACCACCTGGCAAAATACAGCCGGCAAAAAATAGTGGCAAAATTAGAAACATTTTTCACTTAAATGATAAAGCCTAGGACACATTGGAAGCCTGGGTTGTTTGCCAAAGTACTAGAGGCTCCAGGGCTTTGCCAGTTAGTAATTTAATGGCTCATGATGTAAGTGCATCATGTACGTATTATTAGTTATTGCAACTAGTCATTAAAATTTCTTACCTTGGTGAAATATATAACCTGCTGTTATTGTTTAATCAGCCATTGGTTATGTGAGATTGAAGTAACCTGTTCAGCAAATGTGAGTACTTACTGTGTATATTATTCTGTTAGGGGCCATAGAGGTTGCAGACCTAGGAAGCATACCATTTCCTGCTTTTTAGGACTTTCTACTGTCTGCAAAACAATGCATTCTGAGTTTTGAAAACGAAGCTGTAAACTCTCAAAGTTGAGCAAGCGTTAGAATCACTTGGAAGTTTGTCAGAACACTGATTGCTGGACTCCATTCTCAGACCTTGATTCTTTAGTTGAGGCCCCAGAGTGTTTTTTTATAACAAGTTCCCAGGTGACACTGATGCTGCAGGTCTGGAGACCACACTTAAGAATCACTGCTGACTGGGTGCAGTGGCTCAAACCTGTAATCCCAGCACTTTGGGAGTCTGAGGTGAGAGGATTGACTGAGCCCAGGGATGCGAGACCAGCCTGGGCAGCTTGGTGAGACCTCGTCTCTACAATAAATCAAAAATTAGCCGGGTGTGGTAATGTGAACCTGTAGTTCCAGATACTTGGAAGGCTGAGGTGGAAGGATCGCCTGAGCCCAACAGGTTGAGGCTGTGGTGGTGGTGAATGTGCCATTTCACTCCAGCCTGGGCATCAGAGTGAGACTCCAACTCAATCAGTCAATCAGTACTGCCTTACTGTTCAGTGAATTCTTACTAACTAAACTATGCTTCTTTTGGATTGCACTGTGAGTATAGAAAAGAGATTTAATGAAATTTTCAGGTTCCATGAGTTTTAAAAACTGGTTGTTTATTTAAAAGTGTGACTGGAAAATAAAAATAGTTGCCATTTGTTGAATGCCTGCTATAGGCCAGGCAACAGTACTAAATATTTTATATCTCACTTAAAATATGTAGCATGGGCTGGACAGGGTGGCTCACACCCGTATTCACAGCACTTTGAGAGGCTGAGACAGGAGAATCACTTGAGACCAGGAGTTTGAGACCAGCCTGGACAACATAGTGATACCCTGTCTCTAGAGGAAATTTTAAAAGTTAGCCCGGTGTGGTGTGTTGGCCTGTGCCTATAGTTCCAGCTACTGGGGAGGCTGAGGTGGGAGGATCCCTTGAGCCCAGAAGTTCGAGACTGCAGTGAGCTAGATTGCACCACTGAATTCCAGCCACTGTACTCCAGCAACAGAGTGAGACCTTGTCTCTTAAAACAAAAAATTTTGATATGGTTTTTTTCATCTGCTTTTTCACTTCCAAGGACAACTATGTATTGAATCAAGCTGTTTGAGCCTCCAAAAAAAGTTGGCCTGTGGTCATAACCCATTTCTTTAGAGACAGAGACAGACAGAGAGAGAGAGAGAGAGAGAGAGAGAGAAGTTCATCTCTGAAGAATTCATGTTTTGCTTGGGTCAGAGTGTTGTTCAGGGAACAATCTTAATAAACTTCAATTTGAACATCATTCATCTTCTGTGTGTGCATTAGGTAAAGATTGAAATTAGCACAACTAGAATGTTGGAGCATTTCAATTATGTAGCTCATGATTTATCTGGAAGTTACTTAGAGACTTTATACACAGTTTCATGTAAATTAATAGTACATATCATGTTTAATTTCAAAGAGGATCATTCTGGATTTTATCATTCTAAGATGTAGCCTGAAATTTGTTTCTCGGCTGGAAGTAAGAGTCAGAGAGTGCAGCCCCTTCTGATCGCCACTGGGAAGACTGAAGCTGAAATTCATTTGTTTCACATCCACTTTAAGAGTTCAAATTAAACCTAAAGGAGAAAATAAACCCCTTACCTGGGAAGCTTAAAGAATAGGTTTGGAGTTGGTCATGAGTAGTAATAAGGGGTTTGTAACTGAGCCATATGCACCTGCTTATACAGAGTCATGAGGAGAGCAGAAGTTGGTACCGGCAGCAAATGATGACTTTTGGAGGGGTGGAGTCCAACTTCGTCTTCAATCTAGAGTTCTTTTTTTGTTGGATCAGGGTTTCACTCTGTAACCCAGGATAGAGTGCAGCAGCATGATCATGGCTCATCTCAGCCTAGACCTCCTGGGCTTAAGTGACTCCTCTGCCTCAGCCCTGGGTCTATAGGGGCATGCCACCGTACCCGCCTAATTGTTTTGGTTTGGTTTTTTTTTTACTTTCTTTCTTTCTTTTTTTTTTTTTTTTTAAAGAATATGCGGTCTTGCTATGTTTTCTAGGCTGGTTTTGAAGCTGGGATTACAATCTTGACCCACCGCACCCGGCCTGTCTTGGGTACTCTTATGTAGACTAGATAAGGCTTTGTTTCTGTGGGTTACCTGGGATCTTGGACTTCAGATTTGAAACTCAAATGAAGCAGGTGTTTTGTTGTATTTCTTGTTAACAAATGAGCAGTTTCTTTTGGATGGGCCTAAATATTGTGGCGTTTTTATTAAGGACATTTTACATGAACATCTAATATGATATCTGAATAAGTTGAACCCAAATGTTTTGATTCTAGAATGTTATGAAACCCTTTCCATTTTTTTTTTGAGTCAGAGTCTCAGTGTGTTGCGCAGGCAGGATTCCACATGATCTTGGCTACTGCAGCCTCAGCCTTGTCAACTCAGCCTTCCAGTACCTGGAACTACATGCTACATGTGTATCCACCATGCCTGCCAATTCTTTGGCTTATTGTAGAGATGAAGGCTTGCCAAGTTGCCCAGGATGGCCTCGAATTTCTGGGTTTAGGCAATCCTCTTGCCTCCATCTCCCAAAATGCTGAGAGATGTGCTAGTGAGCCACCACACCTTTTATGACATCATTGACTACATAGCATATTCTAGAGTCAGAATCCTGGAGTAGACCTTTAGTCTACAGTTCATTATCCAGGAGGATAGTTTCAACTGTGGTGGTGTCCTTTGCTATTGAAAGCACTTGCGAGCCAGGCTCGGTGGCTCAGCCTGTAATCCCGCGCCTTTGGGAGGCTGAGGTGAGTGGATTGCCTGAGCCCGCGGGTTCGAGACCCGCCTGGGCAGCGAGACCTCATGTCTACGATAAATCAAAAAATCAACCGGGCGTGGTAGCGCATGCCTGTAATTCCGCTACTTGGAAGGCTGAGGCGGAAGGATTGCCAGAGCCCAGCAGGTCGAGGCTGCAGTGAACGGGAGCGGCCACTGCACTCCAGTCTGGGCGACCAAGTGAGACTCCAACTCAAAAAAAAAAAAAAAAAAAAGAAAGAAAGCACTTGCGACTGTTTTTGACGACATCTCTTTACGCTCTTATCTCCACCTCCTTTCTTCCCTTCCTTAGCCTTTGCCTGTCCCTTTCCTTTCCCTTTCCCAGCCCCTACCTTCCCTCCCTTTCCCAGCCCTTCCCTGCCCTCTCTTTCCCAGCCCTTACCTTCCTTATTTCTGCCCGTACTATTTATGCATATGTGTCAGCTTTACGTGTGAAGCGGATGAAGGAGCTCACGTTTTCTCCCTGTCAACTGTGAAAAGGAGAGCGACACCTAGATCTCTGGGATTGGTCAAGGTCATCTCCAGAGCCATGGCAAAGTACTCCACCTTGTTTTCTCATTTCGGTTAATCTCGTTCAGAGTCTTAACATTTATTTCCTAATTATTGGTTAGTTGTTCTGTTTATCATTCCTGTGGAACAGACCACTCTACAGCTTGGTAGTGTAAAACAACAACCATTTTATTATGCTCACAGATTGTGCATCAGGAATTCAACATCTCTGCTCCACTATGACTGGGACCTAAGTTATGAGGGATCTTGAAAGGCTAGGGGGATTTGAACTGGGCTAGAGGATCCACATCCTAGACTGTTTCTTTGCTCATACTTTTGGCACCTTAGCAGGTATGTTAGATGAGCGGGCTTAGCTGAGGCTCTTGGTCAAACTGACTACACAGGAGGCCTCAGTCTGGCTGCACTCCTTCGATGGTAGCTCAGTGTTTCATGAAACAGGGCAGAAACTGCCTGCCTTTTAAAACTGAATTGCAGAAGCCACTTGATGTTATTTCTACCATTCTCTCTTGGCTAAAGCAGTCACAAGCCCACCTAGATTCAAGGAGTAGGACCTCACTCCATAATAGGTGTGTCAAAGACTTTGGGGGTCATGTTTTGAGCCACCAAAATAGTGACTCCTTGGGTTTGTAACCTGACTTAGCATTTTTTTGTGTAGCCTTGGGCAAGTTTTTTTTTTTTTTTAACATCTTTGTGCAGCAGTTACATCATCAATACAATGAGATTGGCAATAATAATGACCTCAAAGGGCTGTTAAAAGGACAAGGCCCTCCATGGTCTCCTATTCCTCTTTGTCCTCCTTTCCTACTTCTCTCTCCTACTCACTGCAGCTCCAGGTGTCTACTTGCTGTCCTGGAGGGACACTCCAACCTCAGAGTCTTAACACTGACCATTCTCTCTGCCCAAACACTTTTCTTCAGCTATGCACACAGCCAAGCTCTCACCTCCCCATTTTGTTCACATGTCATCTCAGTAACTGTCTCTGACTATCCATGGCCCTCCTAGTTGCCTAACCCTGATCTAATTTTTCTTTTTTCCATTGCATTTATTACATCCTAACATTCTATATAGTTTACATGTTTCTTATGCTTATTATGTTTGTCGAGTTTGCAGTGTACTAAAAGCTCCATGAGAGCAGGAAAGTGTGTTGCTTACCGATACACGTCTACATATCTAGAACATGCCGGTTGTTTATCATTTATTAGTCAGTATAGGTGACTGATAAATATTGGTTCAATTACTGAGTGATTCAATGAGACAAATGGGTAAAACATTTAGAGGAAAGCCTTACACATAACAAGTGACACATAAATGTTAGTCATGTCATTTAGTAACTCATCCCAGCGAGCTTATTTTCTCCTTTTTTTTTAAAAACCTTAGACTACTTAAAGAGAAGCGTGATGGAAAGAATGTGGGCTTGAAAGGGAGGGATTAAAATGGGAGTCTGAGACTCTGGTTAAGATAAAGATTCTGAAGACACTTATGAGGTAGAATGGACAAGATATGGAGTGAAAAGGAGGGAGCAACAGCACATAAAAGGAGAAATTAGAATTTGCAGTTACAGACTCGGATTTGAAACTGCTCTTCAAATTTAAGTAACTTAACTGGGCAGGTTAATTCACTTTTCTATGCCTCATCTTTTTTCTTTCTGTCAAAAGAGAATAGCATCTTCTACCCCTCAGGGTTGTGGTTAAGGAAAGCAGCACCTATCAAATGCTTGGCCCAGTTCACTCCACGTGATGGGGATTCTGCAAATGATCCTTAAAAGAGCTTTTGTAGTATATTCTCAAAAACTAGATAACTGAAGTCTTTGGTGTAATATTCAAAGATTTTGACCTACCTCTCCTAGCTTGATTATCTCTTAACTGCTTGTCTGTACAAACTTAATAATCTAGCCAGAGAAATCTACTTGGCTATTTGTTCATCCAACAGTTTCATACCAGGTTCTGTGTATTGTGAATATAGAGATGAGACATCTTTGCCCACAAGGAGCTCATAGTCAAGTGCATAAACTAAGTGAGAGTTAGAGGATGGGAGAGGGAGCAAGGCTGAAGGGACAAACCTAGACAAAAGCACAAAGATATGACGTCATATAGGTACTGACTTCATAATGAATGGGTTGCTGGGTATGGTGGCTCATCCTGGTAATCGTAGCACTTTGGGAGGTAGAGGTGAGATAATTGCCTGAGCCCAGGGGTTCGAGACTAGCCTGGACAACTTGGCGAGCCCTTGTCTCTACAATAAATGAAAAAATAGGCCAGGCGTTCTGGCACCTGGCTAACTGCCATCAATCACTATGCAAGGAACTAAAGCCATTTCTTCTTTCAGTATTAGTAGCACATAAAATGGCAGGGTTGTGAGAGATGAAACTGATTAGACATGCAATTTAAGGAGAACCTTATCATGTGGCTGCTGAGTGGAAAATAGACTGAAGAGGCCTTAGTAGGCAGAGGACTGGGGAATGGCCTATTAACAGAGAAAATGAGCACAGGGGTTGTAGCAATGGAGAGATAGCAGACTTGAGATATGATATAAAATCACAAGTTTGATTTAGAAGTGAGGGGTGAGGGAGAGACTGGTGTTAGGGATAACTCCTTGTTTCTCATTTGGGTAGCCAGATAGATAATGGTGTCACCAACAGAAGACCACAGGAAGATCAGGAAAAAGAATGAATTTCATTCTCCTACAGCAGGTTATCTCAGCCGCGGCACTCTTGATGTTTTGCACCAGATAATTCATTGTTGCAGATGTCTGTCCTGTGCGTTGTAGGATGTTTACAGCATCCCTGTTCTCTACCCACTAGGTGACAGTAGAATTCCCACAGTTGTGACTGCCAAAAAGGTCTCTAGACATTGCCAAATATAGAGTGACAGAATCACCCTGCCCCTAGTTGAGAGCCACTTCCCTAAAAGCCTTTATCTAGATCCATTTGTTGAGAACCAGTTTGCTGGAAGATCGGTTCACTTAAATTCAATATGCCCGGCTAATTTTAAATTGATTGTAGAGACAAGGTCTCGTAAGTTCCCAGGCTGGTCACGAACCCACGGGCTCAGGGAATACATGCGTCTTGGCCTTCCAAAAATGCTGGGATTACAGGCTGAGCCACCGAGCCCAGCCTGCTTTTCATTTAAAGGAATGTTAAATTTATTGAAACTTTAGAGTCATGAGAAAACCAAGGAACTTATGAATATATTTAATACTCAGAAAAAAATTACTTTCACACCAATAACCAAAATTGTGGCGTTAAATTAGTTTGAGAATATGAAGTAGATGGAGATTGAGGACATTCTGAAAAGGACATCTTTTGATGTCCTTTGAGAAATTCAGAGGTAGATAACAAGTTTTTAAGCCTGCGTTCACTTTAAAACACTTGATTTTCGTTTTCTTGGACAGGAGTATGTTGCAAAGCCGTTTCTTATGTTTATGAGCTAGGTCAGGCTTCTTTTGACCTGCAGATACAGAGTAAGAAAGAAGGGACCTTTCGCTGGAGAAAGTTTGAAAAGGAAAACACGTAAAGGTGGCTGAAAGTGGCTGTGAGTGCTTGTGGAGTGAGTGGCCATGACAGGACAAGGCGTCGGCATCTCATCCTTGGATCCTGTGTGGAAGCCGAGGGAGCTGCAGCAGCAGGATGCTTGTCCATGTGGAAGTGTGCACCAAAGTGTAACTCTCAGACTTCAGCATTCCATTGGATCAGAGAAACATATGATGTGTTTTGAGTATGCTGAGTACTGTTTTCATCAATTCAACAAATATTTATCCCGGGCCATGGTCTAGCCATTTCTTTAAGCACGTTGTTTTGAATGAGTAGCAGAGAGTAGAGAATAATTGGAAACCCAGATTGAAATATGTGACTGTATCCTCATCTGGTGAATTCGTGACATTCATTGTCCTTCTGCTTCTCAGGCTGTGGCGAGGATCAGATGTGTTAGTGTGCTTACTAGCATTTGGAAAAGGTAATGGTCTGTATGACTGGAAGGCAGTCCTTTTACTCATATTTTAGGGGAGAGCCACATAGTCAAAATATCTAATTTCTTTCTGAACACTCAGTTGAACTCCCAACACTTGATATTTTTCTTCTCGATATTCTCTTATTTTTCTCTTAAATTTGTATCATGTGGTTGCATTTCTTTGAAGGGCTCAATATACCTTAAGATTAAAATTAAAGTAGTAATGTTTTGTTCAAGTAGAAGCCTGAAAGACTGGGCAAGTACTGTGTGTTCTCTTGTTTCTTTAATCTTTGTTTTGCTATATTGTAGCAAATGTCACACAGAAAAGGGCATCCAGGAGCTACCTCTCCCACCAGCCTTGTTCTGGAGCTCAGTATAGCAACTTCTCTGTAGCCTGTGCCAATGAGCCATGTCATATTGGAATGTACCTACCACTAAAAACAATCGGCAAGGGGACCTTTGCCAAAGTCAAGCTCGCAAAGAATGTCATCACAGGCAGAGAGGTAAATACCAATTTTGCATGTTTTTGTTATGACTCTTGCTCTGTTTATTCCATGTGAGATAAGGAGGAAGAGAATGTATATTTGGGCTTTTTTCTATGCTAATCAAGATTTTAAGAAAAGAACATGAAATATGCATTAATTGGGAGTTATTTTGCTTTCCTATTAATTGAAATGTTATAAATATTATATTGAGTGAATAACCATGCCTTTACAAATGGATGGGGTTTTGTTCCTTTTCAATAGCAAATGTCTGCCACCCCAGTAAAAATTGTCTTGAACTTCAGGTATGTATTTATGTGTATAAGCAATGGTATCTGCAAACCCATAATATTGTCTACACTAAAGACAGTACTATTTATCTTCAAGAGTTTTCCTCATCACTTGTAAATACTTTTCTTGTAGTTTTTGTTTAATGGAAACACATACTTTGTGATACTGGCTTTCTGCTCAACCTCATTCCTCCTGGGTTCAAGCTATCCTTCTGCCTTAGCCACTCAAGTAATGGGGACTACAAGCAGGTGCCACCACGTCCAACTAGTTTTTTATTTTTGTTGGAAAGACGAAGTCTCACTATGCTGCCCAGGCTGATTTTGAATTCCTGGGTTTAAGTGATTCTCCCACCTTGACCTCCCAAAATGCTGTGATTACAGGCATGAGATACTTACTGTGCCTGGCCTCCTGTTTTCAATTATTTGATTTTTTAAAGTTACAGTTACTTATTGTAATGAGCTGAGTTTTAGGTTTTGAGGTTTGTTTGCTTGCTTTTTATCAATACCATATGTTTGGGCATTTAGAAGACTTGCCAGTTAGTCCATAATTACCAATTCTTAAAATCCATAAATATATTATTTTTTCTAGGTTGCAATAAAAATAATTAACAAAAGAAAGATGGAGCCAACAATTCTATAAAAGGTAAGATTGGTTCAGTATTTTGTACTTTTCAAATGATTTTCAGTGCTAATTGCCATTTAATTATTACCTTAAATATCTCAATTGTTATTATGTTTAGTGCTATAAAGCTTTCTCTTCCTTAGGTGAATGCAGCTTAAATGTAAATATTTTATAAAAATTGTTGGGTATCAGTGGAAGATTATTTTTAAATGTTCTTTTTTTTTTGAGTTGGAATCTCACTCTGTTGCCCAGACTGGAGTGCAGTAGCTGCTCCCGGCCACTGCAGCCTCGACCCACTGGGCTCTGGCGATCCTTCTGCCTCAGCCTTCTGAGTAGCCGGAATTACAGGCACACACTACCATGCCTGGCTGATTTTTTGATTTATTGTAGAAATGAGGTCTCGCCAAGTTGCCCAGGCGGGTCTTGAACCCACAGGCTCAGGCAGTCCACTCACCTTGGCCTCCCAAAGCACAGGATTATAGGCTGAGCCACCGAGCCCGGCTGTTAAGTGTTCTTAGTTGCACAAACTAAAGGCTATTGCTTTCTTCAATTTTTTTGTTTGTTTTAACTGTAGCTCAGTTTAATTTTCTGCAGTTGGCAAACATTTACTCATCTCCCTCTTCCAGCAACAGGGAAACAAAACAAGTGGGCCCCAAGTGTCCAAACAACAGTATAGGAAACAGTCAGGCTTCCAGAACAAAGTGACTACTTCTCCAGGCATCAATGCCCTAAAGAAGGCTGCACCTTCTGGCATGGGACACAAAGTTGTACTTCAGCTCCCTTTTCTTGTCAAAACATTAGGGGGAAACAGGGGCCCAAAGTGCTGCACGATCCCTACCACCAAGGAGAATTGGTCAAAAAAGGAGGCGAGGGAAATTCAGAGAATGCTGGCATCTTTAGCGGCCCATGTCATGGCCAGAAAGCAGCGGTTCACTGTGATCTCCTTATGAACAGCCAGCAGGGGGAAGTCCTCATAACACCCCAAGACTGGCCAGCGGCCTCTTACTATGGGGTTCAGGAAGGTGATTCTGAGGCATGCAAACAGGCAGCGAACACGGGCTCTCCACCTTGTGCCCGGGTGCATGGTGTCCATGCATTGTGGGGAAGGCTTTCAGCATCTGCCCCACCACTGCCACTGACCATTCCCATGCCACTCTGGCCATTGGGATCACCATGATCATCAGGGTAGCCCTTCATTCCTGCACCACCCTGCCTTCTAGGACCCCCGAAGCCTCCAGGGCCACCAGCACCACCCTCCTTGCCACCAGCACCTTGCCTGGGGCCTGCATGGCAGTTCTGCCTTTGGCCTCTGAGCTGGACTCAAATCCCACTACTCTTCCCTCACCCCTGTGAAACGAAGCCCTCTTTTGTATTTTTGATTGATGTAGTTGTACAAGATTGTACTTGTTTAGCCAGGTGCTGTGGCTGACTCATGCCTGTAATCCCAGCACTTTGGGAGGCTGAAGCGAGAGTATTGACTTAGCCCAGGGGCTGGAGACCAACCAGGATAACTTGCAAGACCTTGTATCTACAGTAAATTAAAAAATTAGCCTGGCAGAGCGGTGTGCACCTGTGGTTCCAGCTTCTTGGAAGGCAGAGGCAGAAGGATTGCCTGAGCCCAGTGGACCAAGGCTGTGGTGTCCGTGAGTGTGCCACTGTACTCGAGTCTGAGCGACAGAGTGAGGCACCCACTCAAAAACAGCAACAACAACAAAAGACTATACTTTTAAAATTGAATCCTCTAAATATCGACTAGGGTAGAATTTTTAAAAATAATACAGTACAGAAATCTCTCACATAATTGTTCAAATCTTCTTATAGCTAGTACTGAAATCTTTAAAGTCAGGAATTTGGTTTCATTAAACTCTTGACATACTATATCTAATTAGTGATGATTAATTAATATAAAAGGGGCATGTAGAAGTAAGACTAATGGTAGTGTGAAAGCATGTTTGTGAAGCACTGTTGCTATTTGTATCATTTAACTTAGATTGGATTTCTGTCATAGTTTATGTTGGAATCCCTGGGCCGGTTTTGAAAGTCCTAATGCTTGGACCGCAATAGAGATTGAATTGCTTAGGTAGGGCCTAGGCATCGGTATTTCACTGGTGCATCAGTGAATAATTAATAATCATCATAATAACATCCCTCTAATTATTTTTAGTTTTCCAAGCCCTTTTTACAGACTTCATATGATTACTAGATTATGGCCTATAGTAGTTGGGGGTGAGTGGGGTACAGACCATGAATTAGGAATAAGAAGTCTTAACTGATTACCTAACTTGACCTTGAGTAAGGTAGTAAACACAAATATATACAACAACCCAGTAAGTTGCCAGATGTTTATTGAAGAACTATTGACTGTAGATTCTTTTCATATCAAGATCTTTGTGGGGAAATCCTGCTTACATTCATCTCAGGGTTCATCCATTCTCCATCCGTCCCTCCCTCCCTCCCTCCCTCTCTCTCCCTCTCCCTCTCTTGTCTCTTCCCTCCCTTCCTACCTTCCACACTTCATTCCTTCCTCACTTCATTCCATAAAACAGAACAAGTGTCCCAATGAACCGAGCAGAAGAGGTTGGTTTTAGAGAGAGAGAAGTTCTGAAGAAAGCAGAAGCAAAGAATGAAGAGTGTATTAGTCATTTCAAAATTAACCTTTCTTGGCTGGGCATGGTGGCTCAAGCCTGTCATCTCTGCACTTTGGGAGGCTGAGACAAGAGGTTCCCTTGAGGCCGGGAGTTGGAGACCAGCCTGAGCAACAGAGCAAGACCTCCATCACTACTTTTTTTAAAAAAGAAAGAAAATAGAGTTACCTTTCTTGTCAGGTGGTGGACAAGAAAACTGAATAATAGGAAAATAATTGATCAGTTAACATCAGATTACTTTAGGCTACTTTTTGTGTGTGCTTAATGATTTTAGCAGAGGAAACTTTATTATCATGCCAATTGAAGATTTACACTGGCATGTTTGGGAAATTGGCTGTTATTTTTTTTCCTGAGTTTTGAGAGGGTCAGATAACAACTTAATTTATGGGGATGTGGAACGTTGGTTTGTGTGACTCCATTTTAATTTTTAGTTTAATTTAATTTTAATTTTTGGTTTAATGGGGCCTAATGTAGGATCTTAGTTCAAAACAATATCCTCCTATGATCTTTTTAATAATTATCTCCTAGGGTATTAGCAGTACTCTCAGTTTCCATCCTTTTGGGTTTCTGGTTTTGTGTGTCATTTATATGTTAGGGTATTGTTGTGATCATGTGTTTTTCTGAGTTTTTGTTGTTCCAGCCAGAGACAGACCATTTGACATCTGACAGATGACTGTATGGAAGGAAACGTTTAAAACATTGAGAGAACGTAGCATACCATGGGGATAACTATTATTATTTGAGTTGGAGTCTCACTCTTTCCCCCAGGCTGGAGTACAGTAGCACGCTCATGACTACCGCAGCCTTGACCTGCTGGACTCAGGCAGTCCTTCAGCCTGGGCCCTCTAAGTAGTTGGAGCTGCAGGCGTGCAACACCATACCCGGCTAATTTTTTGATTTATCATAGAGATGAGTTTTTGCCAAGTTGCCCAGGCTAGTCTTGAACTCCTGAGCTCAGGCAGTCGTCTTGCCTCTGCCTCCTGAAGTGCTGGGATTACAGGCATGAGCCACCATCCCTGGCCGAGACTACCATTGTAACTATCAGGAGGATGATACCGAGAGTTTGGAGTATGCTTCTTATCCAAGGTCCATGACTCTAACCAACTAAAATTGAATGGCTAGCTGAGGAGTTTAGCTATTTTGACACATTTTGCAGAGGTCTGCTCTGCAGTACCTGGTGTATTTATCAGTACCCAATCAGAAGTGTTGTCTAGCTGCACTGATACCTCTGTTTAGTTAGTAGGTAATCTGGCACCCCCTGACCAGGTTAAATTAAAGCAGGAAGTACAAGTTACCCACAGAAACTACAGGTTATGAAATTTTAGCTATAGTATTTTATTCTGCCAAATGAAAGAGGTAGGAATGAGTAAAGAACAATTAGGAGGGTAAGAGTCTTGTGATAGTGAGTCTCGCTCTGATGGTCTTGGAAAAACTGGCCCCAGCTTGAAGTTGGCAACTTCTCATCCTGGTTTGCAGTTGGAATGTCTCTGGTTGTGGCATTAGGCATTCTGGCGAACTTTCTATATGGCCCATACATCAGGCATGAGACCTAACCCTTAAAGTTTTCGAGTCGTCAGCTTTGGCTTATCGGGATTCAGGAATCTGGTTCTTCCTTATAGCCCAATACTGAGAAAATGAGAAGAATTCAGAATCCAGTCCAATTAGGAATCATCTTATCAGGTGCATTTCTGGAAATTATTTCTGTGAATTCTCTATACATTTTAGCAGCTTGTTTTGCTTCTATTTTCAGACTGGAAGATACAGGGTAATTCGTTGTGTCCCTTGATCCTGCTCCACTCTGGCACCCTTCAGACCCTAGACCCCTACCTAAGAAGGGGTAAGCAGCATCCCTTTTAAAACCGGTGTTGCTTTGGAGCCACAGTTAGTGCTTAGAGCTCATTAACACTAGTGGCCTTTTTGCCATCCCAGGGAAGCAGTTATGGGACAAATCAGGAAACCTTATAATTTGAAGACAGAGAGAGAACCAGTTCATGCTTTTCATGTGGTCTACAGTGTAATTACTTTTACTGCTGCCACCACTGGGTTATTAGGGCACTGTTGCTTCAACCTCCAACAAGTAGTTTTCAATCTTTTGTTGTGCATTAGACTCATTTGTGGAGTTTGGCGGGGGAAAAAAGCACATTTCTTTCACAATACTTTCCTCCTGAGAAATCCTGGCTTGGTTGGTCCAGGGTGGGATATCTTGATGCCAGTGCACAGTGAGGTGAGAATGGCTCCTAGGCTTCCATTGGTTCTTGATTTCTCTCTTTACCTGAAAGGTAAACTATTCAAAGTAATCACTGCCCTCCTGAATGTCTCCTTTCTCTGGAATTCTTTTCCTGGGAATTCCTTGATGCTCAATGCCTGGCCTCCTTTCCTCATGGCATGAAATGTAAGTCATTTGGGGAATCCTTCTCATTGATCAAGTCTGTTCATCTTTTTCTTTTTTCCTACATTTCTCTTTCATTTTCTTTTAGCAGGCCCACATTTCAGGCCATTAACAAAAATAGTATGTGTCCTGGTGCACTTGTGAAGGGTTTCTTTTCTTTTGTTGTTGTCATTGTTGAGTCAGAGTCTCACTCTGTCACTCGGGCTGCAGTGCATGGCATGATCATGGCTCCCCACAGCCTCAAATTTCTGGGCTAAAGCATTTCTCCTGCCTCAGCCTCCAGAGTAGCTAGGACTATAGGCATGCACCACCATGCCCAGCTAATTTTTAAAAGTTTTTTTGTAGAGATGAGGTTTTGCTATGCTGCCCAGGCTGATCTGGAACCCTGGGGCTTAAGCAGTACTCCTCTCTCGGCCTCCCTTACTTGTGAAGAGCTTCTTTTTTTGTTTTTTTGTTTTTGTTTTTGTTTTTGTTTTTGTTTGAGTTGGAGTCTCACTCTGTTGCCCAGACTGGAGTGCAGTGGCCGCTCCCGCCCACCGCAGCCTAGACCTGCTGGGCTCCGGCAATCCTTCCGCCTCAGCCTTCCGAGTAGCCAGAATTACAGGCATGCGCTACCACACCCAGCTGATTTTTTTTTTTTAATTTATTGTAGAGATGAGGTCTTGCTGCCCAGGCGGGTCTCGAACCCGCGGGCTCAGGCAATCCACTCACCTCAGCCTCCCAAAGGCGCGGGATTACAGGCTGAGCCACCGAGCCCGGCTGTGAAGAGCTTCTTAAGGATATATATTCAGTAGTGGAGTTCTTGGATCACAGGGTAGGCACATCCTCATTCACTAGAAGAGACCTAATTGTTTCCAAAACAGTTGTGCTAATTTATATTTCTACCAGTAGCCTTTAAGAGATAGTACGAGTCATGTTGCATCCTCATCCAAATTTGATTTTCTTTTATTTGTTTTTTGAGTTGAGGGTCTTACTCTGTTGCCCAGGTTCAAGTCCAGTGGCATGATCGTGGGTCATTGCAACCTCGACCTCCTGGGCTCGGGCAGTCCACCTCAGCCTCCCAAGTAGTTAGGACTACTGGTGGGTACTACCATGCTCCAGCTTATTTTTTTCATTTTTTTGGAGATGAGGTCTCATTGTGTTGCCTAGACTGATCTTGAACTCCTGGGCTCAAACATTGCCTTAGCCTCCGAAAGATTCTGATTTTTAAATTTTTTTCATCACCTAGTGGATATAAAAATGATATCTTATTGTGGTTTTAATGTAAAATTTCCTGATTACTGGTGAGGTCATGCATTTTTTTCATGTTTTTATTAGCTTTTGTTTCTTCTGTGATGTGTCTATTTAAGTCCTTAGTTTCTAGTGGATATTTTTCTTAATCATTTTAGGAGATCATTCTATATTCTGGATACTATTTTATATGTGGTAGATATCTTACGCCTGATGGTATATCTTTTTACTCTCGATATTGTCTTTTGATTAGTAGCAGAGGTTTCGAATGCTAAGGCAGTTGAATTTACCAGTCTTTTCTTATGAGGTTTGTACTTGAGTCTTCTTTAAAAAATTTTTCCCTACCTGGTGTCATGAAGATCTTCTCTGTTGTCTTCCAGTTTTTTCTAATCTGTAAACCATCTGAAAGTTGTGTGTGTTATGAGCTAGGACTCCAGTGTATGATTTTTCATGTGTGTTATCACTTGCTGCCTTATGGTATTTCTTCACTGATCCGCAGTGAGGAGTTCACATCTACTTTCACATGTGTACTCTCACACATTTTACTCTTTGTGTTTCAGAAGTTCCTATTCTATTTCACATAAAAAGTGCTTTTTTTTTTTTTTTTTTTAAAGAGACAATGTTTCTGTCATCTAAGCTGAGGTGAGAAAAATGTGAAAATGTGTCAGGGATGCAGATGGATCACTGAGAAGAGAATTATTTTACTTTATACATTTTTGTGGGTGTTTTTCTGACTCACATCTATTTAAAATTTAAAAAGGAATGTAGAGACATAACCTGAATTACAATAGTAGATATATGGTGAGTTTCTTTTATTTAAATATCCTTTTATAACAAAACTTTGAAAAATACATTGTACAGTCCTTATAGGGACTTTCCTTAAAGGCCATATATTCCTTTCAATAAATGATTCCTTCTTTATCTTCAGCTTTTAGGGTCACAGAATATAAAATCTCTGGCATTTTTATCTCACTTGTGTGCAAATTGTCACCCTGGTAAAATGTTATTTGACAGTACCCACCTGTTGCTCTGGACTTTTCCATATCATCTAACAGCTAATTTGTTGATTCTTTTGGTTGTAAATTTCTAAGGTAGCAGTACAGAATCCTGAGATGAGCATTGACTTTGGAGTCTCAGTCTACTCAGAATCATGACTCTAGCACATGTTAGCTGTGAGTTGTTGAACAAATTTCTATTTTTTTCTTTTTTTCAGTCGGGGTCGTACTCTGTTACCCAGCCTTGAGTGCAGTGGCACAATGACGGCTCACCACAGCCTTGACGTCCTGGGCTGAAGCAATTCTCCTGCCTCAGTCTCTTGAGTAGCGAGGACTACAGGCCCACACCACCATACATGGCAAATTTTTGAATTTTTTGTAGTGATGAGGTCTTGCTATGTTCCCAGTCTGGTCTCGAACTTCTGGACTCAAGCATCCTCCTGCCTCAGCCTCCCAAAATGCTGAGATTACAAGTGTGAGCCACTGTGCCTGAGAGGACAAGTTTCTTAACCTGTCTCAGTCTTCCTTCTGTGTATATCGGAGGTGGTCATATTCACCTGATAGAGTTTTGAAAATTAATTTAGATAAGATTGTAAACACGAGGCATCTGACTGCTTCAGATACAGTAGGCACTCAATAGCTGTTATTTTCTTGCTTCTTCCCTGTTGTCATTGACCTGAGTGTAGAGCTTATTGGTTCACTTGCTGTCTGCATATTTCTACCTAATATGTAATTCTGGTAGAGAGGTGGCTTTGTACACTGTCCTGCTAGGATCCTTTGGCTGCTCTTTCTGCCTACAGAGTTAAACTCATACTAGTCCTCTTTCTATCTGGTCTCATGCAAGTTTTTCATGTGTGTATTTTCACAAAGTATTGCTGGTGTGACACCTGCCATAACTTGGGACTTCTCAAACTTAAATGTGGTGTCTGGTGTATGAATTATCTACTGCTGTCTGACAGATCCCTCCAAAACCAGCAACTGAAAGTAAAGAAAAATCTCACAGTTTCTGTGAGTCAGGAATTTGGGGGTGATGTAACTGGGTGGTTCTGATTCAAGCTGTCTTTGGAGGTTTGGGTTGGATGTCAGCTATAGCTGGGTCATTCAAAGACTTGACTGGGGCTGGTGGGTCTGCTTTTAAGAGGGTGCTTTCATATGGCTGCTGTTGAGATTGCAGTTCCTTGCCAGTGTGGGCCTGCAGCCTTCTTTTACTGCTGTGTGGGCCTGTCCCCAGAGGTGGTAGAATGTGTGCAGGATGCTCAAGCCAGTGATCTGTGAGAGCACAGGGGAAGCTGGTGGTGGCTGAGACCTGGTCAGTCTCTGAAGTCACCCACTGTCACTTCTGCCACTTTCTGTCAGCAGGAAGCACGTCACTTAAGTCCATACCACATTCGAAGGAAGGAATATGAAGTTCTGCCTTTTGAGGGAAGGAGTTTGTGGACATTTGAAACCACCACACCTGAGGGGCTTGGTGAAAAGTAAGATTCTCAAGCCCAGATTGAGATCTAGTGGCAGGTAGGCCTAAGAAGCTACAGTTTGCACAAACACTCTGATGGTTTTGATGTAGGAAGCCTGAAGTCCCCACTGCTATGCCAGGATGAGTCACTAAGTCTTCTGTAAGTACCGTAAGTGGTTGCAGAGCACTCACACGTCATTTTCAAATATAGACACCACTTGTCTGAATCCTGTAGAAGCCCAGTACCTCCATGGTACTCACTACCCTAGACACAAGTGAGCTGTCCTTCCCTGGAATTCCTGTAAATTCCCTATTTTTCCTGTCCTTTGGCCCTGGTTTACCTTGTTTCAATTCTTTTGTTCTGTTAATAGGGATTTTTAAGTGACTGCCTTCATTTTCCTGCTCTTCTACCATAACTGTGACAATTGTGCTGCTCAGAATTGAAAAGTTGTGTGGTCATTAGAATGCTAAGTAGGCTGACTCAAACCACACTTCTTGGTAGTTTGTGCTTTCCTGCAGGGACTTATTCAACAAAAGCATTCCTTTTGTGTGCCAGATCGGTTTCAGATAGACAGTCCTGAAAAGCGATGGGCATGCTCCTTGTTGTGGGTGATAAGGTGATCAGAATCAGATATGCAAAACTGTATCTTTACAACTAGGAAGGCATTCTAGGGAAGAAATGAACAGATGGCAAAGATGTAAAATGGAGGAGATCTACTTCAGATACGTTTTCAGGCTATCTGCTTGAGACTTGAAGGATGAAAAAGGAGAAAAGGCTTCAAAGAAATAGCTACGTTATAGTAAGTGAAAGGAGTAGGGGTGGCTGGAGCTGACGTTGGAGAGCTGTGCAGGGAGGGGCTGTGTGGAGCAGGGCTGCCTTGTCTGTGGTCAGGGTTTCATACTCAATGTGGCACCCTGAGCGGTATTGGTATGGTATATAGCTGGAGGCCTTCTAATTTAAGCAGTTGTGGAAGTAATTGGGAGATTTGAACGACAGTTAACCAAGTCCACCAGAATGGATTGGGAGGCAGGATTTCGGTGTTAGCTTGACAGAAGGAAGCTAAAAAAGAACTCAAGTCTGAATGGTTGTTAGGGATGTGGTGGCTGTCTTCTCATCTCTGAATACAAAATGTGGGAATGGCCACAATAGCAACAGTAAGTGTTTATGTCAGAGATAACAGTGCTCCTGTCTTTAAAAAATGAGCTAGGCAGGAACGTTTATTTTTCTGATTCCATGTGTGTAAGTTCTGAGCTTAAACTAAGGTTGTATGTCAAATCCTTCCACATCTGTCTCCCCTTAGCTGCTGATTCAATGATAGACTAGACACAGTGGACAGGGACAAGTGGAGCAAGAGTCTTGTGATTTTAACCAACTTCCTTTCCACATACCAGCTGTTCCACCTCTTCCAAGGCTTTCCCAACCCTTACTTTCTGTAGGCTGTATCCTGGGTGTTGAGAGACCAGTTTCTGGACAGATCCCCCAAAAAACAATAACAGGATCTTGGAAGATCTTTTCACTTTTCTGATTTCCTCTTGTTCCCAAGAGAGTGGGATCAGATGGCCTCAAAAATACTGGCCGTTATGGTGGCACATACCTGTAGTCCCTGCTACTTGGGAGGCTGAGGTGGGAGGATTGTTTGAGGCCATGCTCATAGCATTGCACTCCAGTCTGGATAACAGAGCGAGACCTCTTTTCTTAATGAATGAATGAATGAGTGAATGAATAACAATACAATACAGTCTTGCTCATGCTTGTAATCCCAGCACTTTGGGAGGCCCAGATGAGAAGACTACCTGAGCCCAGTAGTTTGAGACCAGCCTGGGCAACATAGCAAAACCTGGTCTCTACAATAAATCACAAAACTAGCTGGGCATGGTGGCACATGCTTGTAGTCCCAGCTACTCAGGAGGCTGAAGCAGAAGGATTGCCGGACCCCAGCAGGCTGAGGCTGTAATAGCTGTGATTGTGCCACTGCACTCCAGCCCGGTCATTAGAATGAGACTGTTACTCAAATAAATAAACAGTAAATAAAATATTGTAATCATCAGAGTGAGACTCTGACTCAAATGCATGCATGCATACATACATACATACATACATACATACATACATACATATGTAAATTCTTGTAGTTTTTTTCTGGATCATATTAACCCAGGCCATAATGGTACAACCCTTGTCTGAATTTACATGAGTTTATCCAACTGAAATTTGATGTTTCTCTTTATTCTGTGGGTTGGCTAGGCAGCTCTGCTGATCTAGACTGGATACTTTTTCTTAATGTCTCACCTGGGTTCACTTGTGTGACTGCATTCATTTAGTGGGTTAGGAGGGGGCAAACAAAGGTTAGGAAAGTCCCTCTGTATACTACCCTTCATCTTCGGAGAAGCCAGACCAGCTTCTTCACAGTGTTCCAAGTGAGCAAGCCCCGATGCCCAAGCAGTTTTCTAGCTTCTGCTTGCTTCAAATTTGCTCATGTCCCACCAACCAAAGCAAGTCTCATGGTCAAGGCTAAAGTCAGTATGAAAGGGGCGCACACACACACAAAAGCTTGAACATGTAAGGCGTAGCTCATTAGGATCACTCATGTAACAGTCTACCATAACCCCCATGCTAAATTACCTATCTTCTATAATAAGAAGTCCCAAGTGCTTTTGTTCAAAATCTTATAGAATTATATGGAATTATCAGTCTCGTATGCTGTTGATGATAGTTCATTAGGACCACATAGATTTTGATTCACAGAATTGGGACCTCTGAGGAGACAGTGAATCAGAGTAAGTCTAATCATAAAAATTATGCTTGCCTAAGTCTGATCTTCTGTTTGAAGATAGCAAAATAAAATCCAGAGTGCTTCCCGCTTTGAGACTTCTGCTGTTTTCAAAAAATGGAAGCATTTGTGAATAGCATTTGGAAATAGTTTATAAAGCTACTTCAGTTATTATCGATTTTCATATTAGTCTTAAATATGGAATAATAAACATTAGCAGTGAATATGCCATTTAAGAGGAAATTTAAATGTATATTGCAGCAGTAGAATATAATGTTTATACTATAATATCTATGTTACAATATAATAACTTGTGGGCATTGTGGGTTTGTTTTCCTTTTTTTTTTTAAGCTGTTCAGAGAAGTCAGAATAATGAAGCGTTTACACCATCCCAATATAGGTACTGTCTACTTAAAAAAAATACTTTGGGGTCTAGATGCATTCTTGGAGGTATGTTGTAAAGCTAAACATGTATTGAAGAAGTGATTAAAAGACACTCCTTTCCCCCAAGCCAGGTATACTTTTAATGAACGTATTGTATTTGCTTTTTGAAGTGACTGAAGACAGATTAAAAACTTAGGTATTAAATATTTGAATGTAGCCAAGTGCAGTGGCTCACAGCTCTGATCCCAGCACTTTGGGAAGTGAAGGCGAGAGAATTGCCTTAGCCCCTGAGTTCGAGACCAGCCTTGGTAACTTGTCAATACCTCATCTCTACAATAAATAAAAAAATTAGCCGGACATGGTAGCGCATGCCTGTGATCCAGCTACTTGGAAGGCTGAGGTGGAAGGATCACCTAAGCCCAGCAGGTCGAGGCTGCGGTGGCCATGAGCAAGCATGCCACTGCATCTCAGCATGGGTGACAGATTGAGACTTTGACTCAAAAAAAAATTGAATTTTAAGTTTTAATGTGGAGGAAACATCTATAACTAGATTATAATTTTTTAAATGTTTAAATATGGAACACATACTTTTTGCTGTTACTCTGTTCTTAAGAAAATACTCATGTACTAAGTCATATTTAAAAGATGGGGTATTTGCTATCTATTGGAATAAAGCAAAGGTTTCTTTTATGTGCCCTCTCTATTCACAACTCTGCGCTGGGTCCTATGATGTGGGTTTAAAGATGAGAAAGGGACATGGTCCTATCCTTACAATAATTGCAGGAACAAGATGAAAGTGTGTCAATTACTTAATACTCCCCCTGCATATATATGTAAATGAAACCTTTTTGTCACATATACGTCTTAACAGGACTCTCTTAAAAGTATATAACTGCTTTTTTATACAGTGATAGCTCCTACCATGTAAAAATACTATTTTAATAGTTAAATCCCTCTTAAGACAACCCATATCAGTCTGTTATCAACATCAGTTGTAGGAAATGAGAGGGGTAGCGTTTTGTGTTCAGGATAACCTATCAATAAGAACACTTCAGACATAAGAATAGACGAGCAACATGGACTCATAAGAGAAAAGTTTTTACACGGAGCTTCTTGTTTTATTATATACTTTAACAAAAGGCTTATACCCTATTTTATCAAATCTAGGCCACCATCATTTTAAAGGCATTACTGTGTTATATAGTATGAAGATAAATGCCAAGCCATCATCCTGATATCAGGGCTATTAAAGTGTGAAAAAATAAACACCTTAGATTCAATGAAATAGACTATACTCGAAGAAAAGAACAATCACAAGGAGTATAATAATAGGAAGAAAACCTTTGTTCACTTTTAATTTAAAGCCTTTGAAGCTAGCTAGTCAACTCTGGATTTCAAATACCAACTTTTCACCAAATAACAAAGCAAAACTTTATCATTATTGCCTAGAACTAGCTAACTTTTAAATGTAATTATTTTATCTTTTTTTTTTTTTATTGTGAAGTTGTGGGGTACAGTTAAAGGTTAGGTATACAATTGCGTTTCATTCAGGCACCCTGTTGATATAGGATGTTTCTCCGTACCCACACAGATATTTGCTACTGTTAATCCCATCTCCCTCCCCCCACCATAGTTTCCCAGTACGGTCAGTCATATAATGGACCTTAAACATCCAATGCAATACTATTTTATCTTTTAATTACTGAAGTTGTGCCCTAATTAGAAGTTCTCTACTTAAAAATCACATATCTTTGATAATAAATGGAAATTGTTTAAAAATTCGTATTGCATTAAAATAGTTTTCCCAGACTGATAAACAGTGGCTTATACCTGTAATCTCAGTAATTTGGGAGACTGAGGTGGAAAGATCCCTTGAACCCAGGAGTTCAAGACCAGCATAGGCAACATAGCATGACCTCATCTCTACAAAAAGCAAAAAACCACCCTAGTGTAGTAGTGCATGCCTGTAGTCCCAGCTACTTGGGAGTCTGAGGAGGAATGATCACCTGACCCCAGGAGGTTAAGGCTGTGGTGAGCCGTGATCATGCCACTGCACTTCAGCCTGCACGATGACAGAGTGTGACCCCAACTCAAAAAATAGAGAGAGAGAAAATAATTCTCCCAGAAGAACCAAATTTGCATTGGAATATTAGAACACTTATTGACTGTTATGTTAGGCACTCTGTTTAGCCTAATCTATTAAAGCATCAGAGTATCACCTGCAGTATCAAACACTATCATGCCCGCCTTCCCTTTTTGGGTAAATTGAATTTAAAAATAAAAATTAACAAAATAGTATTAGGTGGACACAGTGGTGACTGAATAGCTTTGGAGATTTACTTCAGTTTCATTGAAAAATGTAAGTCTTTCTATTTGATGTGTTGTCATTTTATGAATTAGCAGCAATAGAAATATTTGTATCTGTAACGGGAGACTGCTGTGTATCAAAATCACACTGATTCACTACAAATCATTCTTTTAAAACAGTTTTTTTCAATTAATTGCAGTATAATCTTTTCTACTTTTCTCCATCTCTGTCTTCAGACGAGTA